>JBAMBR010005974.1:0-50812 GCA_037044475.1 Zaprionus obscuricornis | reverse complement strand
TTTTTTTTTCTTTTAGTTTTTGTTTTTTGTTTTTTTTATAGTTAATATTAAGCATGAAAATTACCCAGTTGCACTTGTAACTAACTTTATAATTTTCTTTCTTCTCTGACTAAAAGTGCAAAAAATTACAAGTTGAGAAACATTTTTGCATTTTTTTTTTTATTTTTTTGTAGCATATTTTACACTTACGCCCCCCACTGGGTAATAAAAGTATGTGAAAGAAGATGTACAAGTAAGTATGTAAGTAAGTATGTATATACAAAAGCTTTAGGAACAAACTATTCAAAACTTTACAGCTTTTTATCGATTATATTTATGAGGCGTGCTCGCAATTTCTATCATCATAATTTTCTTCTTCTTCTTCTTTTTTTTTATCGTCTTCTTCTACTTCTTCGTGTTCTATTCTTTTTTTTTTTGGCCTTTTGTGGATTGCATTGAAACCAATTGATGTGCACTTAGCCGCTGATCCTTTGGTGAAACTTTTCAATAGAAATTTACAACGCTATTGGGAGCTACAAAAGTGGGCGGCATGCAGCATGCTAAGGCATGGCAAGGCGCTGCCAAAACAAACAAAAAAAAAAGGAGAACAAAAAACTTGTTCAATAGCTGTGCGCTTTGTGGCTTATCGATTTATCCCCCAACTGATGCTCAGCATTTTCGTTGCGTTCCAGGCAATTGTTGTTGCTGCTGCTATTGTTTTTGTTGTTGTTGTTGTTATTATTTTTGATATCAGCAGGTAACGATGCTAGTGGCACTGGTGGCGCAGTTGTTGGTCGTGGTGATAGTGGCGCCAAATGTTTTATAGATTCAGCATTATTAGCATCAACAGGCTCTTCATCAGCCTCAACATCGATGGCAGCATCATCTTCATCTAAATCATTATCCTGTTCACCATCATCCGAATCCACATCCATGGAGCAACGTCTCATCGTTTGCAACGCAGGTGGCATATGCAATGTTGACGTTGGCAGCGGCAGTGGCGGTGCCTGTGGCGGCTTTAATAGCGTCATTGGCGTCATTGGTGCCGCCAGGCAACCCACGTTCTATACCAGCGATGATAACGGCGGTCGTGGTGGACTTGTGTTACGTGCAGCAGCAGCAGCATAATATTGCATTGGATGATGATGTGGTGGCGGTGGCGGTACAAAACCAGCAGTAGTTCCATCATGATATAATACAGGAACACGCACAAGTCTTTGTGCCGCATGCGCCATATTTGCCATATTTGCTGCTTCCAATTCAGCTGCCAACTGTCGCTTCCATTTATTGCGACGATTTTGAAACCAGATTTTCACTTGTGTCTCGGTTAAACGTAACGATGCTGCCAAACCGGCACGCTCCGATGAGCTAAGGTAACGCTTTAAATCAAATGTTGATTCCAGCTGGAAGACCTGTGCACGCGAGAAAACAGTGCGTGTCTTTTTTTTACGCTTTGAATTGCTGCCATCACCATGTGGTGATGAACTATCCGATGGACCATCAGTGCCATCATCTTCTTCAATAATTTCCTCACCATCATCATCGGATTCATTGGAACTTGTTGGCAACATATAATTGCCAGATGTGGCCAAATGATGTGCATGATGTGATAAACTGCTAGAGCTACTTGTCGGCGTGCTTGGCTGATGTGGATGCTGTGGATGTTGATGTTGATGTTGTGATTGCTGTGATTGTGATTGCTGCTGTTGTTGCTGTTGTTGTTGCTGCTGATGCTGCTGATGCTGTTGTTGCTGTTGCTGCTGCTGATGATGATGATGATAGAGAGCATGATGTGTGCTGCTACTATTACCGTGGTGAGAGTTCAAATTCACGCCCACCACACCATGTGGTGGTGGTGACTTGCACGAATTGTTGTTACTATTCGCATTGGCAGTGTTGTTGTTGTTGTTGTTGTTGCTGCTGTTGTTGTTGTTGTTTGGACTCAACGATGTAGGCGATGGTGGATTCTCAGTAGTATTTGTGGAGGAACTGTCTGCAAAGAGAGCGAGAGAGAGAGAGAGAGCGAAAGAGAGCGCATGAGTGAGAGTGAGAGCAAAAGCGTCAAAACAGACGACAAATTGTATTAGTCGATTTAGCTGCTGCTGCTACTGCTGCTGCTGAGGGTTGCTACATATCTTATGCTAGTATGTGTGTGTGTTTATGTGTGTGTGTGTGCACAGATTTAAGCTGCCACACTTAACCTCACACTTGCCTTCGTCTTGTCTTTTTTTTTATTTATTTTTATTTATTTTTTTCTTTTGCTTTTTGCCTACAAAAAAAAAAAAAACAGAAAAAAAAGTAGAAGGCTAAGAGCGCAGACGCGGAGAGCAAACAACTCCTGTCGCGTGACTAAGTCTATGTGTATGTGTGTATGTATGTATGCATGTGTGTGTGTGTGTGTTAAATTACCATTTAAAATGGCTGTCAGTTAGCTGAACGTTTTTACTTTTATTCAGCTTTTAGTTTGTTAACTCATTTATAAAAGTTTAAATTGCTGTAATTTATTGTTGTTGTTGTAAAAACTATGCATGCCTTGCCACGCCCAGTAAAGTAACGCCCTAGTACTCAGCAAACACTTAGCCTATTTTCGCATTAAACTCAAGCCAAACTTAAGGCCAATTTACATGAGCAAATGCAATTGCATTTGCACGTTTCTAATGCCAGCGGGTCAATCAAGCGCATTTCAAATTACACTCAAAAAAAATGTAAAGAACAGAAAAATGTTAAATAAATTTTTAAAAAATATTCAAATAATAAAATAATAATTTTAAAATTTTTATAAATTTTTTTTAAATAAATTTTCTATATAAATTTATTTGCTTATTTGGAGTTTGTAATTTCTCATAATTTTCTTCAAGTGTAGCATGTTAGCTTAAGTTGAGTTTTGGCGTCAAGTAAGTTGCAAATGTTCTCGCACCTAATGCCCAATGGACAATAGTGAACATGTCAAACGATTTGTACGCTATGTTTCCACTAACCTAAGTATTATATTCCCCTACACTAACACAAAGCTCGAAGCTCGAAGCTTGAAGCTAGTAGCATGCAATTCATGGCCTGTAACTCGTAACTCGATACTCGATTACAAATTGCAATTAATTGAAAATGGCGATTAAAGCAGTTGTGTTTTGTGACATGGCTAACGGTACATGTGTTGTAACGGTTAACTATTTGCTAACCATACCCCCCCCCCTGCGTACCCCTTAAATTACAGGTATTTGCGCAATTTATTGACTGCCTCGGGGCTCACTTTGTTTTCTGTTGCGCCGCATTGCACGCATTCTTCAAGGCATTTAAATGTCTTTGGCATCGTGGATTATGCAAATTAAATGAAATACTTTCAAGAATGTCCAGCACGGCACATTCTTTGGTCAATGCTTTAGCATTCTTAATACTTTGCTACAGCAAAAAAAAATACAAAGCGTTAACTTTGCAAAGCTTAGCCATGGTATGTGCATAAAATGAAAGCAATTGAAATTACACTTGCAGAAATTACTAGGCAAGTTATAGCTGATATTACAAACTATTTGAAACTTTTTCTGCATTTTTTACAGTCAAGTCCCTATAAATCGTAATGGCACAGGGATCATATTTTTTTGAAAGATTTTTCGAATTATCAAAATTTACATTTATTGAATTGTTTCAAGAGGAAAGAAATTTTTGGGAATTATGGGGAATAAGAATTAGAATGTATACAGGATATAGACAAATATTTACTATTAAATTTTTTTATATACTAGAGAAGCTATAACTGACATTATGAAATTTTGTAAATTTTTTTGAATTATTTTATTAAATTTCTCAAGATATAGGCAAGTTTTGGCTGACTTAACGAAATTGTTTGATAATTTTCTAAATTTCCTATTAAATTTTCCTCTATATACTAGACAAGCTATAGTTGATATTATGAAATTTTGAACATTTTCGAAATTATTTTTATTAAATTTTACTTTATTTGCGATCCCAAGTTATAGACAAGTTAAAGCTGGCATAAGAAAATTGTTTGACAAGCTATAAACGGCATTATAAAAATTTCGAACATTTTCTGAATTATTTTTTTTAAATTTTACTATATTAACTATACTATACTATATTTTGGCTGACATAAGCAAATTGTTTGATAATTTTCTAAATTTACTATTAAATTTTTTTTGATATACTAGACAAGCTATAACTGACATTATAAAAATTTTGAAAATTTTCTGATTTTTTTTTTTAAATTTTATGCGATTTCAAGTTATAGGCAAATACTAGGCAAGCTATAGCTGGTATTATAAAATTTAAGAAATTTTTCTGCATTTTGTATTTCTAAAAATTTTATAATATTTTTGAGAATATGTTTTTCTTACTTTTAAATATTTATATATTTATATTAATAATAGAAAAAAGTGAAACTTACCATGCGTTGGACTATGGAATGGCATACGTTGTGGCGCCCAGGGCCAGCCTGGTGGACACAAAGCCGCATAACGTCCCGCCAAAGCGCCCCACTGTGAGATGAAACCCAATCTGTAAGAAAGGAAAACTCTGGTTAATAAATTGTCATAAATTATGCAGTAAACATAATTGCTAAAATGTGTATATAATATTGAATATATATAAAAGTTATATACAGATGCCGACGGCCAAAAAACAGAGAAAGAGAGGAGAAAAAAGAAAAAGAAAAGGTTACCAAAGAATCTAAGCTTGTAGCATGAACGACCCTTAAATGCTAAGCAACCTCATACCAAAAGATACAGATGCTTACTGGCCATAAACAAGAACAGCTGCTGTGAATTTCCCTATATACACACACACAGGCACACATTGGTTTATATGTATGTATATAGAAAATGCCGGCGTCTCTATGTGTAACCTTGTTAGCCTGTGAAAGCTTAAAAGCATCTTTATAAATACATTTTATTTATTTATGTAACGCGCGGCAAAACTTTTGCCAAGACGAATACATTTTTTTTTTTTGCTGTACATATATGTAACTGTATGTGTGTGTGTTTGCCTTTTTGGGGTGGTTTGCATTTGTTTTATATATATTTTTTTTTTGTATAAGAGTTGGAGACTTGATTGTACTAAATCAAAGTTTTCAAGTCAAATCATTTGAGCAGCAGAAGCTAATGCGAAAGGTAATTGGAAGTAACTTGCTTTTGTTTTGCTTCAACGATGTGTGTGTGTGTGTGGGTGTAGAGGTTAGCTTTGTCTGCTTGCCTGCTTGTGGCACTTAAGAGCTTTTACCAACAGTTACCGGCTGTGCAATTTGATTGATTTATTGATATGTTTAAAAGTCTTTACAGTATTCCTTAAGCTTCCCACGCACTCAATGAACTTTTACTGTAAATAAGCCATGGGTATGCTGAGTGGGGGGGAGCAGCAGAGAGAGAGAGAGAGAGAGAGGGAATGTGTTTATAGCCACAATTACAGCCCCCTATATAAAATATACATTTCCCACCAGTCTAAAATAGCCCAATGGTATAACCCCTGAATAACATTTCTTCTCATCCCATGCTCCAAAAAAATGTATTTTGCTTGCTGACTTTGCTTTCATTTCTTTTGCATTGTTTTGCATTGTTTTGCTTTGTTTTGTTTTGTTCTGTTCTGTTATTTTTTTCTTGTTAGTTGCTGTACTTGCTTAAACCTTTTGACCGTTTTGTTAGTGACCCGTGGACGTAGCAAAACACCAGACTGTGATTTTCACCCCCAATAAATGCTCTCAAACCCAAAGACAGACACTGAGCTGTCTCTCTCTCTCTTTCTAGCTGGCCAAGTTGTGTGTGACATTAACATTTAGTTGACCTCTTTCACTGCGGCCAAGGTACACAAGGTGTGTAAATCAATAGTTTGCCAAGACAATACCTCCAAACCTCCCGCCTGCCTGTAGAGCTAAGTAAGCTGAGACTTGTCAAACTACTTGCAATGTAAAGCTGATCGTTGCACTACTAAATGAAAATCTATTTAATTATATTACAATTATCTGTAAAGAGATAATGAAACTATAATTATATAGCTAAAAAGAGTTTTACAGGACCAGTCGAATATTTTAGCATAATTCTCAGTTATCACTTTCCAAAGTTATTGCCAAATTATCAAAGTTCTACTCAAACTCTTTCATTCTCTCTCTCTCTTCCTTTCTCTTTCTCTATTTCTTCTTTTATCTCTTTCTGCTTTCTTATGTTTTACCTCTTACGCCTTTTCAATTAATTTTAACCTTTTAGCTTTTGCGACCCATCAGCGAACAACTGTTTGCTAAATTATGAACCACTCCACAGTGCTGCCAGTATATATGTGTATGTGTAGGAAAACGCTTCAAAGGCTTCCCCAAACTTAAGGCAATTCTTTGGCTACTTGGCAACTTTGGGGACGACAAACTGGCAGCTCAAATCACTTCTAATGGGCTTCATGTTTACAACGTCAATTGAGAGAAAGCCGATTTCTTGAGCCTCCCCAAAGATGACGACGCCCCCAGCAGCAGTAGCAGCAGCAGCTCCTCAAATTACAACAAAACGTAAAAGGCGAAAAGCAACAAAAAAAAAAAAAAATACAGTTGAAGCAGAAGCAGACATTGAAGAAATTACCTCAATTACTGCGCTAATTTTGCGTTTTTCTTTGACAAGAGCGAAAGAGACAGAATTAGAGAAAGAGATAGAGAATACTGTCAACGGAAAAACAGAGGCTCGCAATGAATTGCAAACAGCTTGTAGCTATTTGCTTTACTAATTATCCAAATCAAAGGACGGACAGTGAATAACAACGACTATGACGACTACAGGGACAGGGACAGGGATGCAGCTTGGCGGATGGGGGTGTAGGAATAAAATGTATCCCAGGCATTTGTTTTGCGCCAGGCCTGAGCAATGAAATAAATACAAGAATCCATTGCCCGCGGCCCGTCGGTCGCATTGGTGTCACTTTGTGGCGGAAGTGGATGACCATGTTTTAAATTCACAGCGAGGGGCGATGAGTTTATTTGTTTTTTTTTTTTTTTTTGGAGTAGGATGGAGTAGGGTGGGGCTCGCTAGCTGTCAGAAGTCAAAAGTGTAGCCATAGCCAATCCCAGCTCAACTTGATGCATGACTGTTATTTCTTGTTTAATGAATTGTTTGCGCTTCTAGCTTTGGGGCTTCTTTCTTTCTTCTCTATTTCTGTTTCTATTTCTCTTTCTATTTTCTGTTTCTTCTACTACTACCACTCATAATTCTTACTGCTTGTCCTTTTTTTTACCGACTATACAATTGAGTTGTTCAACATGGCATTCAACATGGGCAAGTTTTGGTTTGGGGTTTTACTAGAAAATTTTGATTGAAAATGCGCGGGAATTTTTTTTTTTTTTTTGCTTTTTTGGGGATCTCAAATTGCTTTGATGTTTTGCAAGCTTGTAAATGAATGAAAAATTTGTAGAAAATGGGAAAAATTCGCGAAATTTGAGAAAAAAAAAAATAAAAATCCCGAAATGAATTCCTAAAAATTTCTCGGATATTTTTTTTTTTTGGAGATTCAATTTCTTGCGCCTGAAGACAAATTTACAATTACCTCGCAAGCTTAACTTTCTCAAGTGCCCGCAGAATTCAACAATTTAGAGGCATAAGCGACACTCAAATAAGTCATAGGGAAATCATTTTATAGAATTCTCGACCCTTTTATTGGGTCGTATGCATAAATCGGATGAAAGAGGCGACAATTGTTGCACAATTTACGAATGAATTTAAATAAATAATAAAATTTAAAATATAATGCTAACAAATGAAATCTATAGGCTAAACCGCTTAGGAATCGTTCATGTGAAAAAGATTTGCACACACTAATTGGTACGGGATTGAATATAACGGTATTACGAGTACTATGTATATATAATGCTTATATAACATATATGATTATATGTGACATTTTCTCTTCATTTTTTTTGTTGTTTGCCTTCGAACGGGGTTGCGGGTACTCGGATACTCGAACGTACCGCAAAGTAGCCAAAATATTGCATACAGTTGACTAAGCACAGTTAGGGATTAGTACAAAATAATATTGTCATACTTTATATACATATATATATTATGAATATTCAATATTCTTTAGTATTTTTTGTAATATTCACTGAGGCTTAGAGTCTAAGTCGTACACTTGAAAAATTGTGACATTTGCAAATCGTTGAAAATTAGTTTCTGCCTTTTATTTTCTAGTCTCTACGTTTTGCGCTACAGGAAGTCCAATAAATGACACGCGCCACAGGAACTGTAGTAATGCCCAAAGGGAAAACTCTTCGCTCATCCCATCCCATCCCATCCCACACGTCGCACATTTTAACCAAAAGTCAAGCCACACAATTTTTTGATAGTTATCAGATATGATATTATCAGAGTGCATTATGCAACTGCGAATATGGTTTTCATTAAATTGAAACTATGAAAAGAACATAAATCTAGATATGGATGGATCAAAGTTAATTCCTTTTTTGTTGGATAGGATACGATTTTCTACTTCTTTTTTTGCATTGCATTGCAACTGAAATTGGTTTGTAATTATCGCAGTATATAATTATATTGTCAGCTCGTTTCTTTTGTCAGGAGACAGAAAAACAGACATAGTGAATGTGATTGCCAGGGGGGGGGACGGGAAGGCAACGGGAGTGACAACGGGAGCAAAAATAAAAGAAAGAAAATGCTGTACACAATAGACACAGACATTTCCTGGACTTACGATTCGCACCCCTTCCGCCTCTTTTTTTTTATATCATTTCAGGGCGCACTCACAAGCATATCAAGTTACAGTTACAGCGCTTAAGTATAATTAAACCGCAGTTGAAGAGACAGAAACAGAGAGAGAGACAGAGAGAGAGAGAAAGGACAAATAAATAGTCTGCGTAAGAAGAGTGCAGAGAAATTTAATAAGAGAATGAAACAGTGCTTAACAGTAGCTGTACACTAATTAAAAAAAAAAAAAGAAGAAAAAAGTGAAATATAAATATTCACTAGCCACTGCAGTCAAAATATATTCATCTTTATCCAGGTGAAAGTTCTACTTAAACGATCAGTCAACATTTTTTTTGGATATGCTTAAACTTCAAGCCGATGGATTGCCTGATAAATTTCTCACGTGAGCAGCCACACGTCAGCTGTAAGCGCCAAAAACAGCAGGAGTCAACACTTGAACAGACGCGAGGGCGATATTGCCTTTGCTGCCTTGCTCTTTCTCACTCACACACACACGCTCTGTCTCTCTATAGCACGCGACCCTTCTTATCGTTGAATCGATCGCATGCGTAAATGAAATGAAAATGATCATCATTTAAAAAAAAAAAAAACGAAACGAAAATGAAAACAAGACTGAAAACTGTATAAAGAACATTGAAAAAAAAAAAACAACTAAAAGTGCAACATATATATATATATTTTTTTTTTGTTGTTGTTGTTTTAATTCAACACATGCCTTAATCGAGCGACTATATTCGAAACTTGATCTCAACTCAACTCAATGTCCTTTTTATGCACATTTAAATGTTGGCTAAGTGGGGTTAAAGCAACACTCCCCTATATCTCTTTCCCCCCTGCCTTGTCTCTTCTGCTATCAGCCTCTGTATTATGTATTTATGAAATTTATTGATGAGCTTGACGTATGTGTAGGTGTACTTGCCCGATATTCATGTTTTTTTTTTATATTTATTATTTTCTGGGTCAGTTTATACTATTGAGGGTTCATTTATTCATTATTCACTTATATTCATACTTTTCTGTCTGTCTGTCAGTTATGAATATTCGTTTTTTTTTTTTTTGTTGTTGCATTTTGCGTTTGCATTGAATTTCATTTTGCAAATGTTACGAAATTTGATACTTTACATAAATTGCATGAATTAAAGGAATCGATATGAGAATTTCTAGTGGACAGCTGACCAGCGGGCAATATATAGCAAAAACTAAACAGCAGTAAAAATGACAGAGAGAGCAAGAAAAAGATAACTGATAACTGCATGATATTACAAATAAATGTTGTAACAGTATAAAAAAAAAATTAAACTACAATTTGAATTTATAATAAATCGAAAAAATAAATAAATAAAATAAAATAATAATTATTAGACAATTAGAAATTTCTTTAATTCATCCTGCAGAATATTGAAAAATTCCAAGAATTAATTAATATAAATTTTTACTATTATGTAGCCTAATTATACTATTCATGATCTAAGAAAAGATTACTACTGGACAGGTGACCAGCGAGAGAGCAAGAGAGAAATAACTGATAACTGCATGATAATAAAATAAAATTTAATAATAATTATTAGACAATTAAAAACTTAATTCAATTAATTCAACTCCAATTCATCCTGCAGAACATTGAAAAATTCCAAGAATTAAATAATATAAATTTTGTATCCGAATTATTATAATAAATCGTAAAAAAAATAAAATAAAATAAATTAAATTAAATAATATTAATTATTAAACAATTAGAAACTTCTCCAATTCAACTCCAAGTCATCCTGCAGAACATTGAAAAATTCCAAGAATTAATTAATATAAATTTTTACTATTATGTAGCCTAATTATACTACGCACGATGTAAGACAAGATTTCTACTGGACAGCTGACCAGCGGGCAATATAGCAAAAACTAAACAGCAGTAAAAATGACAGAGAGACCAAGAGAGAGAGATAACTGATAACTGCATGATATTACAAATAATTGTTGTAACAGTATAAAAAAAAAATTAAACTACAATTTGAATTTATAATAAATCGAAAAAATAAATAAATGAAATAAAATAATAATTATTAAACAATTAGAAACTTCTCAAATTTTACTCCAATTCATCCTGCAGAATATTGAAAAATTCCAAGAATTAATTAATATAAATTTTGTATCCTAATATCCTACTATTCATGATGTAAGAAAAGATACTCGCTCAATGTGGCAAACGTAAAAGCACAACGAAGAAAAAGGACTTGCAACATCTTTATCACAGGACTTATATCTTGGCACTACACTTAAGGTGTCCTATATCCTATGTACGCTCAAATACCTTCAACCTTTCCATTAAATTTATGCTATCTAGGACATCAGTACTCAAAAGTACGAATGCTACCGACAGGATTCATGTGTTTTTCAAACGAAAAGATTTGCGTCACCTTCCAAAAAAAAAGAAAAGGAAAGAAAGACTTTTTGTTTTCGGATTGTCTTCTACCAAGGATTATTAGCTGCAATTTACTCAATATTCCATTCAATGACCATTCGAGCATCAGGTGAAATTTGTAAAATTTGACTTTTTGGTTTCATATTTTTTTTTTTTTTTTTGAGAGTCCGAACTGATCCTAAGCTGGATCGTCGCTCTATTGTTATCTGCCAACTTACCTTGAAAGCATTGCTGCATCTTGTGGTCCACCAGCGCCTGGTTGTGGCAATTGTGGTATGGGCGTTATTAATGCTGTGGCGCCATTCTTTTTCGCCGGCTCATTGCGACTCAAAATACTGGAAATGGAGAAGCTAGTAAAACCATTTGAACCCGTTGTTGCTTTATTTCCATTGCTGCTAGCATTACTATCATTACTATTGGCACCAATGGCAACTGCAGATGCCGCTGCAGCAGCAGCAGCTGAGGCACATGTGCTATTATGATTCAATGTTTTACTGTTATTGTTATTATTATTCAAATTTAGTTCATCGCCAGCGCTGCCATTGCGTTCCAGTTCGGGAGATTTCGATGCCATAGCAGGCGGTGAGCCCAACGAGGGTGCCACAGCATGATGCAAGAGTGCAGGATGTGGTGACGGATGCAGATGCCCAAAACTATGCAATGCATGATGCAGTGCCACTGGATGACCGCTTAGCGAACTTAGATGATGTTGCAAATGATGATGTAATACTGCCGGCGGCACTGAACCATTTGGACTTTGATGATAATGTGATGCTGCGGCTGCTGCAGCTGCTGCTGCTGCTGCTGCGGCAGCGACCGTTGATGTTGATGTTGGTGTGCCGGCGGCAGTATTTGGTGTTGAACGATGTGTTGGTGTTGCCGGTGGCGAACTGTCATCGATAGAACGAGCTAATGGACTTTCTCGACCGCCGCCACCTAATGGACTTGGCTCCGGACTGGACACAACACTAATATCAACTTCAGCCTCTGAGGAAGACATTTCGCGGCCAATTTTGTTTTTTGTTCAACTTTTTTTTTATTTATTTATCACTTTAACAATTCTAAATTTCTTAGCACAATTTTGTTTATTTTTCTATATTTTTAATTATTTATTTTTTGTTGTTTTTGTTGTATTTTACGCTTTAGTTCACTTTTGAGCGCGATACGAGATAGTTAAAATAAATTTGTTGTTGTTGCTCAGGTGGCAAACCGAGACGTCTGCACCGTTTGATCAACGATTCGCATTTAAATTCAAATGTTTTCTGTTAACAGGCTCAAAGTCCTCGCTGCCCATGAAACTGTCGCTGCCTCAGTGACTATGTCTCCTTTCTCTCACACACACATACACATATACGCACTCTCTCTCTCTCTCTCTCTCTCACTCGCTCGCACTGTCTCGCTCTTACAGTCTCAGAGTGCGTGTGTAAGCGATCGTTTAGTAATTTTATTGTTTCAGTCTCAGAATTTTTAACCCCTAGGTTGCCGCAGAGAGCGTACTTTGACTGCCTGCTGCCTGCCTGCCTGCCTGACTGCCAGTCTAGTGAGGCGCTCAGCTGAAACTGAAACTGAAACTGAACACAGCTAAACTAAACTCAACACAACACTGAGAATGAGAATGAGACTGAGCCTGTGTCTCTGTGTGTCTGTGTGTCTGTGCCTGAACTCAACATAACAGTGCTGTGCTGAGGTGGTTGGTCGCTTGCTTGCTTTTGACTCTGCAATAGAATTCTTTTGGTGTCTCTGCGCTAAATGATTTTGCAAACTCACACACACACACACACAACATGCATAGGCATAGATATACCTGTGCAGGGTGTTTACGTTTTTCGATTGTGCTCTCTCTCTCTCTCGCTCTTACGAAGGGTTGGCTCACTGCTAATATTCTCTGCACACCTCACTTTTCTCTCTATTGCATGCTCTCCCGCTCTCGCTCTGTCTATCTTGCTCTCTCACTCTCTCTTATTGCATGACTTGTTTATTACTATTTCCATTCCATTTGCTGTTGAGTTTCTGTTCGTTTATTTCGACAATTGTCTTGCAACCGCATCGACAGACACTTTGCCTTTTGCGTATGTTCTTTTTGTCGCAGCCCGTAAATTGTGCCAATAAAAAAAAGCAAAAACAAAAAAAAAAAATAGAAAAAACAACAACAACAACATGTAGGATACATATATAAAATGCAAGACTGTAGAAACACTTGGCAATTGGAACATGTCTAAGTAAAGGCGCGTGTGAGAATATAACTATATATTTCTATGCATATATACATACATATATTTAGCTATGTCTGTGTCTGTGTGTGTGTGTTGCCCCCCCCCCCCCCCCACCCCCCATATTGAAATGCCAATATAAAATCAATCAATTGACGCCCACCAAGGGTCAAGTGGCGCTCTGTGTGTATGCAACATCGTACTCTGCCTGTTGCCCCAAAAGTGTGCAAAACATTTTAATTGATGGCAACCAAAAGGTGCTTTTCAGGTGAAACGAGCTGTAAATTAGAAAGGGATTAAATCGAGCATTAAGTGCAAGAAAACAACAACAAAAAAAATAAAACAAGATTTTAGAGGAATAAATAAATATATAAATAAGTCTAAGAAGTTTAGCAATCAAAATTTCAATTGTAAAATTAAATGTAAAAATAATAATAAATAAAGTAAAACAAATTTTAAATAATATTTTAGATTTTTTTATTTAATATTTTACTTTTAAGATTTATTATAAAATTAATTTAGAATTTTAAAATGTAATACAAAATATTTGAAAATTTATTTCAATCATTAACAAAAATTTAATGATAATAAAAATTAAATAAAAATAAAATATTTCCCTTATACATTTACATTAAAACGTTTAACAATTAAACAATTTATCATATTTCTTATCATATAGCACATAAAAATTAATTGCAAAACAAAAACAACAACAACAAACAGAAAAAAAAAATCTGAACTCAGCGTGTTAATCTTTTTATCATGCTCAGATTCAAATTGCGGCAATTTACTGTTTCAATTCCATAATGTTCCACATTGAATGAACTACCCCCCATGCGCAGACAGAGGCAGCCATTTTTACAAAAGCAGAGCAAAAACTTTGCAGACAACAAAAAGAGAAGGAAAACAAACAAGAGAGCCCCAGCGAGAGAGAGCGAGAGAGAGAACGAAAAAGAGAGAGCACAAAAATAAATTGCAATTTTTAAACGCTTTCAACTGAGACGCCGACCACGAGACATTCAAAAAGTGTTGCAAGCAATTTGCACAAAACAAAAAAAAAAAACGCGTTATGCGAAGGCAATTGCACACAGAGCGAAAAGTAAAAGAGAGCGATAGACACTGACACTGGAAAAGGAAGAACAGAGAGTACGCAGCATAATAAACACGAAGAGAGAGCGAGAGAGAGAGCGCGCGTATGCGTATATGTATGCGTGCATATGTGAGAGCGAGTAGGCGTGTCATTGACAAACCAATGGGAACAGTTCGCGTTAACCGCTGACGCTCAGCTGACACCGCCGGCAAATAATCAAAAACATTTGCCAACGAGACAGCGACGGCGAAGCGACGACGACGTCTCCGTCACGCAATGCAGAAAGCAAGCACAAAAACAAAAAAAAAAAATGCGTAGAAATTCATGCGCAATTACATTTATCCTGTTTAGAAGATTGCTTTGCCAAAGTGCGTCTCAAAGTGCTGGCAGTCACCGCAGACAGCAAAAATGAACACCCCACCCCCCCAACTCCCCCCACTCCCACATTCTAGCTACGCCACTGTTTGGTACATACATAGATGCGTTAGACTCGCTCACCTAGCATGACTTGAACGAACCTTGGCGTCAATGCAGCATAACATATATTTTACGTGTAATTTCCCTTTGCGTTTTGCTTGTTTTTGATTCGTTTTCATGTTTTTAGATTTTTCCAAGCTCAGAGGCGGCCCGTTAAAGCCAACCCCCCCCCCCCCTTCCCTTCACAATAAAAAAAAGGCTACGACACTTGGGCGCTGGCCCACTTTAATTTTTGAACTGAACTTGCCATAAATGAAAATTGGAATTGTCGTTTTAGGAGGAGGCAGTATGCCTTTCATAGTATTTACGTTTTTATTGTATTCGTAGTTTCGTTTTTTGTTTGCCATTAATTAGGCAAATTGACATTGGGATGCAGTTAAATACAAAATTTTCATTTGTAGCTACAAACCGAAACTCTCTGCAAAACAAACAAAAAAATTGATGATAACGTCTAGTAAAGACACAAAGCTAACTACATATAGAAGCAATAGTGCTGCGACTGCTTTTACCACTGCTTCATTTTCTACCCAACGCACAAGCATATTATGCTCAATTTCTGAAAGTAGACAGAGAGAGAAAGAGAGTGCAAGAGAGATAGAGAGTGTAGTGTCCAGTGTCCAGTGGGCAAAGGCAAAAGCCACAAAAATTCCGAAAGCAAAAACGAAACGACCAAAGCTCTTTTACTTGGAACATTTAAAAGAAATAACAAACTGTTCAACTGTCGGACAAAACGATTCTACAACAAATTGCACTGCAATAAAAGAGTAGATGAGATGTTTCTATATGTATCTGTATGTGTGTGTGTATGTGTGTGTGTATATATATGTGAGAATGTGAGTGTTGGCATGTTAGCAGAAGCAAGATAGCAAATGGTAAAACGAGTGAAACCAAAGCCAAAGCCAAAGCCAAAAGCAATGCAGACAAGCTACAGAGCTTGCTTTTTTTTTTCTTACGTATGCGTGTGTGTGTCTATGTGTGTGTTTGTGTGTGTGCAAAGGCAAAGAAGAAAAACAACTCTTAATTGACGTACGAGCAATGTGGGAGTTGCAATTTTCATTGACTCCACTTTAGCTGGCTGACGGGCGCCTAAAAGTCGACCACAGCATGGCAGTGCACAGAGAGAAAGAGCGAGAGAGCGAGAGAGAGAGAGAGAGAGAAGGTTGAGTAAAAATTTGAGTAGTTGAACGAACAACTGATGATGAGTAGCAGAAGGCGTAAAAGTAGAGATGCAAAATATTTGCATGTCTATGAAAAACAACAAATTTTTGATCGCTCTGAACTTAAACTTTACAACTCAACTCAAGTCTTTCTCTCTCTCACTCTCTCTCTCTCTCTCTCTCTCTGTCGCTCTGTGTGTGTGTGTGTGTGAGAAAGATTAAAATCTACTTATGCGTATGCGTATAGAAGCTTACGCTCGACTTAACTGCAATTAATTTTTGGCAATTGAAGTTTGCAAAATAAATACACACACACACATACATACACATACACATACACACACATATATATATATCTATATATTATACAATACATTAGTCAAAAAAAAAATAACATAAATTTAATATAATATGAATTGAATGAATAGAAAAGTTCTTCTTTTAGCATTGGAATTGGTATTGGTATTGGAATTGGCGTAGCTCCATTACGTTATCTCGTGCACATTAGCCAAATGGCTGCGGCTTTTGTTTGTTATTAACATTTCAATAATAGTCGAAAAGCATGCTAAACAATAAACTGCACGGCATAGAATAGCATAGCATAGCATGAAATGAATGCTTAAAAGCAAAATGGAGTTGTAGTTGACGACACTGCAAGAAAAAAAACAAGTAAGAAAGCGATAGTCCAGTACGCTCGACTATATAATACTCGGTGCCCAAAGATATACATGTATATATATTATAGAGACGTCTCTCAAATTTTGGTATTTGAAATGTGTATAACTTCCATGTTCATTATCCGATCTGTACCAAATTCCAGATAAACATATTCTAACTTTGTACCAAAATTCAGTCATGTAGCTTGACTGGGTGTGGGTGCTGTGGTGTGCTCAAAATGGTTTTCATCGATTTGTGGAGGCGATGGGGGGCGTGGCAAAAATCGAAAATAAACTTGATCTGCCTGCAAACACTACAAACACTATGCAAAAAAAAATGAAGTCTCTATCTCTTATAGTCTCCAAGATATGTGTGTTCATACGGACGTACAGACGGACAGACAGACAAACGGACATGCTCCAATCGACTCGCCTGTTGATCCTGAGTCAGAATATATATACTTTATGGGGTCGGCCACGCCTCCTTATGAGTGTTACATACATTTGCTGCTGTCACAAATTCAATATACTCTTGGTACCCAATGGGCAACGAGTATAAAAATAAATATGCAAAAAAAAAGTTATATAATTTTGCTTCTGTCGCGCTGCTATTTCTATGAACACAACTTTCTATATATGATAATAATATTTATATAAAATTTAATTTTAATTTCAATTTAATATTTGCATTTTTTGTTTTTTTTTTTTTTAATTTCTCTCAGTGTAATTCATAGTCGCTTAGCACTACTTTCTTACTGTCTATTTGGAATATTAGTGGGCTAAATTTGTGACGCGCTATTTGGGCTTGGCTTTTGTCTTCATTCAAATGCAAACAATGGATGACTAAAATATGTATAAACCCTTCAAACACACACACATACACATACACCTATATATATACAAACAATAAACCAATGAAAGAGTGCTAGGTGGTAGACTATTGGGTGGTATATGATATTTGGCATTTTTTTTAGGGGGGAGTAAGGTGAATATGGATATGAATGAATATATGGTAGGTAGTATGGGATACCATATAGTCAAAGAAACGATACACGCAACGCATGCTAAGCCACGATCTCATAAATAACGCTTTAGACTTTGATTTAAATAAATTGTATTACGAACGCTCATATTTTATCATTTCAACAGTTTTGTGTGTGTTTTCTGCTTCCGCCATCTGGCAACCAACCCCATCAACCCGTCACCCTTTCTCCAAAGCGCCATTTCGATTTGATTTTCTTCTGCGTTCTTCAAATGACTTTTCCTTTCGCATTTTTTTTTTCTGGTTTTTTATTTTTTTGGTTTTTTGTAGCCAGAAGGACAACGACATTCTATCCCGTCTGATTGAGTGCCATTTTAGACACATAAATTTTATGTAAAGTCGTTAAACTCTCGTTTCTCTTCTCCTTTATTTTTTGTCGTCGGCTACAGTTCTGGTCGTAAGTGTTTTTAGTCGAAAATATGTGCATGGCTTTGACCTCGTTATGAGGTCGTTATGTTGTCTGCACTGTTTATGTTTTTTTTTTATTTTATTTTATATTTTGGAATTGAGTTAAATTTAAATTTAGAAAAATTTGCCTCAAGCTAAGCTTATGTTCAAATTGTTAAATATTTTTAACAGATTTTTTTTGTTTTTTTTTTATCTAACAGAAAATTTAAAAAAAAAAATTATTTTTTTTTATTTTTTCACTTTAGTTTCGATTTAAAATAAAATTTGAATTTAATTCTGTTTAAATTATAAATTTAAATCTGTTGCACATTTTAAGCTTATTCTAAAATTCTGGCATTAAAAATAAAATAAATCTAAAATATAAAAAATTATAAAAAATAAAAAAAATTTGTTTTTTCTTTTATTTTTATTGCAATGAGAAAACTAATGCAAAATATAGTCGGTAAATATTTGAAATCCATGTTGAAAGTGTATGAAAAACCAAAAAAAAAAAAATGATGAAAATGCTGTACGCTGATAATTTTCAACAATTAATAAATTTAGGTACACAACAAAAGTAACCACAAAATGAACGAAATGAACGAACGGTATATTGTGAAAAACAAAACATAGCGTAGCATATATCGCAGCATATATCGTAGCATATATCGCACTGTGTGTCGGCCAGCAACAAAAGGCAACCGTTACCGTCAACAGTATAAAATTACCAATTTGCTGCAATTATACAAAACAAAATGCATTTTGGGGTAAAGAGACGTAGTGCGGGAGTGTGAGGTGATTGAGAATGGGAATGAGAATGAGAAAGAGAAAGAAAAAAAAGGGATGAGAAATAAAGCAAACTGAAACGTTTGTTGAGCGAATTGTATCCCATTTTGCAATGAATTCAAATAAAGAGAGAGAAGGAGAGCGGGAGAGAAGGAGAGAGAGAGAAAGAAAGTAAGAGAAAATAAGTCAGATTTGCAGTATAAATGTATTTATGCGTGATGAAACGAGCAAATACTCTGTAGTTGGCAGAAAAAGAGTAGTAAAAAGAGACAGCGAAGAAATTGTTATAATAAATCTGAAAAATTTGATAAACTTTTGAACGCTTTTATCTTGCTGTAATTATAGAGTTTACCCTGAAGTTCTCTGAAGTTTTCTTATAGACAATTTATGTATTTACAGGGTATAAACATAGTGTGTTATGTGCATGAGGCATGATATACGTCTATGTGCTAAGTGCTGTCTACATCTGATTTTTTTTTATAGTGCACAAAAATTGCGGTAAATTTACTAAAATTTATAAAAAATATATAATATATATATATTATATATAATTTATATATTTTATATATTTTATATATTTTATATATTTTATATATTTTATATATTTTATATATTTTATATATTTTATATATTTTATATATTTTATATATTTTATATATTTTATATATTTTATATATTTTATATATTTTATATATTTTATATATTTTATATATTTTATATATTTTATATATTTTATATATTTTATATATTTTATATATTTTATATATTTTATATATTTTATATATTTTATATATTTTATATATTTTATATATTTTATATATTTTATATATTTTATATATTTTATATATTTTATATATTTTATATATTTTATATATTTTATATATTTTATATATTTTATATATTTTATATATTTTATATATTTTATATATTTTATATATTTTATATATTTTATATATTTTATATATTTTATATATTTTATATATTTTATATATTTTATATATTTTATATATTTTATATATTTTATATATTTTATATATTTTATATATTTTTATATATTTTATATATTTTATATATTTTATATATTTTATATATTTTATATATTTTATATATTTTATATATTTTATATATTTTATATATTTTATATATTTTATATATTTTATATATTTTATATATTTTATATATTTTATATATTTTATATATATTTTATATATTTTATATATTTTATATATTTTATATATTTTATATATTTTATATATATTTTATATATTTTATATATTTTATATATTTTATATATTTTATATATTTTATATAATTTATATAATTTATATAATTTATATATTTTATATATTTTATATATTTTATATATTTTATATATTTTATATATTTTATATATTTTATATATTTTATATATTTTATATATTTTATATATTTTATATATTTTATATATTTTATATATTTTATATATTTTATATATTTTATATATTTTATATATTTTATATATTTTATATATTTTATATATATTTATATATTTTATATATTTTATATATTTTATATATTTTATATATTTTATATATTTATATATATTTTATATATTTTATATATTTTATATATTTTATATATTTTATATATTTTATATAATTTATATAATTTATATAATTTATATATTTTATATATTTTATATATTTTATATATTTTATATATTTTATATATTTTATATAATTTATATATTTTATATATTTTATATATTTTATATATTTTATATATTTTATATATTTTATATATTTTATATATTTTATATATTTTATATATTTTATATATTTTATATATATTTTATATATTTTATATATTTTATATATTTTATATATTTTATATATTTTATATAATTTATATAATTTATATAATTTATATAATTTATATATTTTATATATTTTATATATTTTATATATTTTATATATTTTATATATTTTATATATTTTATATATTTTATATATTTTATATATTTTATATATTTTATATATTTATTTATTTTAATTTTTTGCAATTAAAAGAAAAATTTTCTTCTTTTTTTTCTTTTCACAAATAGCGTCGTGCAAATTGTAAGCTTCAAAAATTAAAGATTTAAATGAAGTATTAAAATTGTAATACTTTGTCATTGTGTTTATTCAGCTTAAGGGATTTTTATTATTTCTTAGTTTTATACAAATCGAAACCCTTTGCTGTAAGTCTATAACGAAATATCACTTATACGACATGTCAGCTTCGTTTATTCGTGCGACTCTTGTGTATTGTGCGAATTTTACAATGTTTTTGTTATTGTTTTCTTTTCTTTTTCATTTTGATTCGAGGACACACATGTGTATGCTCCCTCTTAATATTACCCTGATCTTCTTACATGCTGCGTTCTTTTGTGCGTCATCTAAAATTTTTGGCAATGAAAGGATCAGAAAACACTGCATTTTGCACTTGAAAAATGCTATGAAAAATGATCGCGAATTAATGCGATTAACTTACAGTTGAATGAAATAAAAATTTCTGTTCAAGTTTTTATATTTCAAAGGTAGCGCGCAAAAGAAATAAAGAGAGAGTGAGAGACAATGTTGAATCCTGCGAAAATCGTGCTAAAGTCCTTAATGCCGCTACGATGCGTGCAATGAAAGACAACAAACAAAAACAGCCGACAGCTAACGGACAACAGACAACAGTAAAATCAACAGCAACAACAACAATAAACAGTAGCTGAGACTTAATTATTTTATAAGGATAACAACAACAACAACAAGAATTACAAGTACAAGCAAAAGAAGGCAGACAACGCAGCGGGAGGGGATTTGAGACTTGCGGACCGCCCAGTGTGAGCTCGTCCAGCCGATTTGCGGTTACGTTTTTACTGTCAGTGTGACTCTATATTTATATATATATATCTGTGTGTGTATGTGTCTGTGTGTGTGTGTTTATTGTGAGAGTGTATCTAAATTGCCTTTGGTTGAGCAAAAGGAAATATCAATTTGTCGCCACATCATAAAAGGCAGCGCAATAAAATTACCTCCGCTCCACACACACATACATACATATATACACACACATCTTGAAATCTTTTGCCATCTTGGAATCTCTATATCTTTGTCAAATCCCACATTCAATTTGGCACTGCTTTGTGCGCAAAATCCCCAAAGGAATCAGAACTCTCCACACTCCATACACTACAACTGCAAAATCCCAACCAAGAATCACAATAACAAAAGTAAAGCTGGCAAAAAAAAGAAAAACAGGAATGAGAAAACAAAGAAAAGACACATCGTAAATGGTAAATGCAATTCGCGTATTTTATGACGCGCCACGTTGATGGCAATGGCAATGACGATGGCAAAGGCAATGGCTATGACTATGGCGCAAAAGTGCTTCAGTTGCCGCCCAGTTTGTGTGTCAGAATTGTGGGCAACATTATTAAGACAATGGGAAAGTGGGATAGCAGCAGGCGGCAGCAGGCCGACGAATGATATGGTGAGCATAATGTGGATGATAGTGTAGTCCGTCGCATAAGCTGAACGATAATAAGAGACAAGCAAAATAATAAAATAAATAATGAAGAACAATTCAATTATTTTGCTTTCTTTCTTTTATTTCATTTTTTTGGGGAGCGGCAAAAAGACAACAAACACTCAGCACAGAGAGACAGGGAAAGAGACACAGAGAGAGAGAGAGAGAGAGATTCCTTGACGCCTTGGAGCGCCTGAAGTGCTCATAAGCTAATGATGATGCATTATGGCAGGATATATGTATGTCTGAGAAGTATAAGACACAGAGCTGAGCTGAGTTGTAGGAGTATGAATATATCTGGAAGTAATCGTCAGATCTTTAGCTAATATGCGTTCATTGGCCTTGGATATTAACATCTCAATGTTAAACAGTTTCCTTAAATTCAGAAATTATATTTAAAAATAAAAAAAAACTTGTTTCCTTAAATTCAGATATTATATATAGAAAAATAAAAAAAATTATTTTTGCACTTAATTTATATTTTATTATTATTTACACATATTTTCTGATTTTTTGAAAATAAAAATTAATTTTTCCATGATCATTCTATGGCAGAAATATATAAAATAGTTAAGAAAGAATATAAAAATATATAAAAAATATAAAAAAAATTAAAAAAAAAATATATATATATAAAAAAAATAAAATATAAAAAAATAAAATAAAAATCAAATGAAGAGCAAATTTTCTTGCTTAGTAAAATTTAATTTTGAATAGATTCTATCTAAGGTAACTATAATACATATAAAAAACTGATATACATGAAACTCAGGATGCAAATGAATTTCTATACTAAAATTATTTTATGGAAATCCTACACAAATATCGGAAAACAGACAAAAAAAATATTTATAAATAAATCTAAAATATTCAAGTGAACTTTGCTAAGGCAGAGATATATGCATATATGCTAAGGCGAGCTGATCCGTTCACCTTTGACTTGCATAATATTATATACAGTCTAGATCAGTAAGAAATATTTGTATATTGAAAGTTGCAGGAATATAACTTTTACTTAATAAAACGGACTCCAATATTTATATTGCTCCAAAAATTTTTTTGGGAATAGAATAAATATTTTTATGTTTTACCAAACATTCCAGGCAAAATAAATATATGCTCGCCAGGCTCTAAACTAGAATTTCGAATTGAAAATAATAACAAAAATATTTACTAGTTTTTAATTACTGAGAAAAATGTTTACAATGTCCGATGTCGATGTCGATGTCGATGAGTTTGTAGCACGCCTTCTTTTATGTCGGACAACCATTTTGTGAGGTAGCCATGGCATATCAATGCGCATCATTCCAATTATCTATTAAATCACAAAACATTGTAAACAGAATCTTGCACAGCTGGATATAACATGCTGTGGCAACAGTAGCAACACAGTAGCTCAGTTTATCAGTTAACCATTGAAAACATGGCAATTTTTAATTGAGGCATTCGAGCATTATGTGTTCGTATGTAAATGCAATTTAATTGTAATCCAATTTAGGCAACACACGTTGTTAAAGTAAAGCAAAATGTACGTCGGCATTGAACCAATCTAAAGGATGCTTGTTTATGCTGTCGATGCTGTTGATGCTGTTGATGCTGCCTTTGCGATACCTACCCGAGAGTGCGCATTAGATCGGCTTAAGATATTTTCAAGACAGACACAGATATAGCTCACCCTTCCCTTTATGCATTTTGGTTGCTAAAGCCAAAAAAAAAAAAAAAAAATTATTATTAAAATAAAATTGGAAAGAAACAAGAAAATAAAATGAAAATTACAGCTGAGTCGCCTGGCGCCAGTCTGAGCTCGTCATGATCAAAATCAGCCAACAGGTAAATTATATAGCTATATATCTATATATAGATCTTACTTATTTTGTTAAGTTAAAGGCAATTGTGCATTTTGCTAAAAAAAAAAAAATATTTGCCGCTAGACAAGAAAATTACAGAAATACACTAAAAAAAAAAAAACAAAATTGAAGCTAGCAAATTATATATGCATAAAGTATAAATAAATTTTCCACTGTTAAGTAATTCAATTATTTTTATAATTACATAATTAATAATTATAAATTTGTCCAAGTGTAAGTGTACTGCTTTCTGGATGCTGTCTGTTGCCTTTTACATTTTGAACAGTATATAAACCGTGAGATTTTTATCAATCAAGAGGCGAAACCCATTTGTAATCAGGCGTAAAATTTACGGCAAACAAAATTACGTGTAATCAAAGTGGTTGCAAAAGTCTCGCGTCACGCGTGCACGTACTTCTGATGTCAAGGATACCAAAGCATACAATATGCCTTACATATTATAAGTGTGTCTGAGTGAGAGAAAGAGAGAGAGAGCGAGAGCAGGGTAAATTGTAAGAGTAGTTTGTGCTTAGTATTTATACACTTTATGGTTTCTGACGTGCCGTGATTTCGATGAAAACTTGTTAAACATATACTCGACCTCATCAACCCGACCTCATCTGCCCCTCATTCCTCTAATTCCTCTCATCATCAACAACATTTTTCCCTTTACCCATGTTCAGGATACCCATGCCTTCTGATCTAATGCAAATGTAGCCCGTTCCATTAAAATGAGTCCTGCTTCAATTTCGCTTTCCCTTGCGTCTTTTCTCCCTTACCAGAACACAGTCTGGTAATAAAGTTGTTCAAGTGTATATCATAGCCATATGCTTTATGGGTGGAGTGTCTATATATCTCTCATTCTCTCTCTCTCTCTCTCTTTGGGTGTACGAGCGTGCGTGTGTGGCTTTTGTTATCACATAGGATTAGGCATAATGAAGTGTTTTAATGCGTTTAGGCCGTATATATACACACACACACATACATATATAGAGAAAGCACATCGTTAGTTGAAGTAGTTGCCAAAGTTGCACAATGAAAAACCCGTTAAGCAAAATGTAATTAAACTCTTAAGTTGGACAAGTTTAAGTTTTAATCAGTGCCAACAAATTTTACACATGCACAAAAAAAAATTACTAAAAATTTTCAAATTAATAAAAGAAATTTATTTCATTTAATTTAATAAATTATAAAATAAATAAAATACATAAATAAAAATATAAATAATAAAATAGATTTTTAAAAATATTTATAAAAATATTTAAATTAATTTTAAATTAATTATAATAAAAAATATAAAAAATAAATTAAAAACAATTGAAAAATATTTACAAAAATATTTAAATTAGTATTAAATTAATTATAATAAAAGTATATAAAAAATAAATCAATAAAAATTTAAAAATATTTAAATTAGTTTTAAATTAATTTTAATAAAAAATATAAAAAATAATATAATATAATTTTTGAAAATTGCAAGAAAGCGAAGCTATCCTCAGCCTGCCATGGCAGTCCTGAAAGAAAAGTTGTTCAATTTTTGACCGATTGTTCCTATGCCATCTATATAATATAGCTGTTCGAGATGCACTAAATTTATATGAGAATTATAAGTCTTTTATTAACTCAAATATTGTCAATATTAAAAAAAGTTTTTTTTATAAAAACTCAAAAGCACAGATAGAAAAGCAAATTTAAAATCTGCTGTCGATGCTGAACAAGAATATGGCCTCCTTATGGGCCCTACAAACTTCTAGACAAATAATATAAATTCAAAATAATAATTGGAAATTTGAATATTACGTTATTTTCAAGGTCCAAGAATATTTTCTAAGGTTAAAATTGATTCAAAATTTTGAAGAACTTTATAAATCTTTGCAACACTCTTACATTTGCATATCATAAACTCTTTCGCATCCTAAAATTCTTTTCTATCCTCAAATTCATTCATTTCAATATTCAATTTTCCAATTTCCTCATAGGCAAATGTTAATGGAAACAATTTCAGGACTGTTTTTAGTGCTAGAACTTTTGGTGTCTGGGCAGAGTTATGATAACCACAAGAAACAGAAGCTTAACACAATGATGACAACAGACTGACAACTTTAGCTGTACAATGTCCCAATGTCCGATGTTGTCAGTACAAACAGTTTCATCCAGTTTTGTATCCTGAAGCACAATTTTCACACTAATTTCTCCTGTTCCTGCGTTGTACACACACAGACACAGAAAATTTTGCACCTTATTTGGCTTCCGTGTTGGTTTTTAGTCGGTATTTTCGGGGCCACATTTGGCGCATTGTGGGCGTGGTGTGGAAAACCATTAAAGAAATTACATGCTGCTACCCTTCCCCCTAACACTTTGCTGCGTTACCCGTCCCGTCTGGTTCATGCGCTGCTGCCACTGTTGAGAGAGTGTCGACTCAATGCAATCGCATTGATGTTGGCGAATAATAAAAAAAAAAAAAGTACGAAAATAGCGACGACTATTGCGCTTAACTGTTGAAGCGTGGGGGCGTGGCACGGCGTGGCAGCATGACGCAGATGACGGCTCCTGTTTTGTGGGCAACAAACATCAAAGTGATTGAATTGTTGCGATTGCTTTCAGAAAAAAAGTGCGCACTGTCTCTGTGTGTGTGTGTGTGTGTGTGTGTGTGTGAGACTCTGAAAGCAATTTGAATTGAAATTAAATTAAAATTGCCAGCAGTTGCCACTGAGAATAAGCAAAAAATAACAAAACAGAGGCAAAATGAGACTAAGAGTTAGAAAGAGAGAGAGAGAGAGAAGCAGTCAAAGCCTATGTGTAACTTATTTTTTTTTTTGTTATTGTATTTATCATTTCATTTAGAATGAAAACAAGAGATAACAATTATCTTTTGACAGCTTGAAAATGAAATACATTTAAATATTTTTGTAAAGTATTGATAAAAATTTAATATAAAAATGTAGAAAAATTTCAAAATATTTTCAACAAATTTTTTAAATATTTTTTAGATTAATTTCTTAAAGAAAATTTCGTCAATATAATTTCAGCTATGATTTAATGCTTGAAATTTATTTGATTATTATTTATTTGACTTGAACAAGTAAGAAAGCGTAAATTTGACTGTGGAATGCCTGATAACCAGGTACAACAAGTAAAAAGTGTCATAACCTCCAATCTAAAACAAATCCAGGACCAAAATCCAAGATCGTCTACATTAATCTCCTTTATAAGTGTTTCAAAATTCAAAGATCTAACAATAAAATTGTGCTGTATTATATGTTGCATTTCTGTAGGCTCCACAAATCCAAAAACAAATCTGATCTGCCTGCAACTAATAGACGAACTCTCTGCTGAACTGGACATCCGGAGGTACAGACGTACATGATCCAATCGACGTGACTTCTGATTCTGTGCATGCTGATGTTGAGGATCTTATTCTGAGCCTTCCTATATGCAATAACATAGTGTCACAAAGTCATTATGCTTCTTGGAGTTACTGGGTGTCTAAATTTCTTAGATTTTTATAATAAAGTTACAGTCGAATATAACTGCGCTTAAGCTTAAACAAATATTTATAGTAAAAATAACTCACAACTTTTACAGGTAGATATTATATATACATATGTATAAAAAAAAGAAAACACTTGCGCTTTTTCTCCAATTTCCAATGGGATTTACCTACCACAATTTTCAATAGCAATAAATACAAATTATGCAGTAAAACAAACATAAAACAAATGCCAATGCACAAACATAGCTACTAAAGTTTTTTGTGTGTGCCTGTCTCTCTCTGTGTGTGTATGTGTGTGTATATCGACCACAGAATATACCTATACGCCCTCAATCGACCCTGTATATGGGTGGGCATTGGGGTAAAGCATTTGTTTACCAACGATATCCATTAAAATTTAAATCAGAGCAATTATTATTAATGGTCGCTCGCAAAGCGTTCTTTTTAAATGTACGCAAATTGTGCAACAATTTGTGCAATGCCAATGCCAGCCAACAAAAGGAACAACAATAACAATGACAACAACAACAATAGCGACAACAACAATAACAGAAACAAAAAGCTATTCATGGCAATTTTTGCAGCATGAGTTTGAGGCATGCAACAAAAATCAATGGCGCAATAATTTTCACGCCATTTTAATGTTCGACAAATAACGAACAACAATATTGCAAAATATATACATATATATTTATGCTATATAATTATATACATATACATATACACATGTACATATACACATTAGCGACACTAGTGCAACTTTTGTCTATATAAAATTACTTTATTTCATTATTGAAATTAACTTTCTTAAGTAATTGTAAAAAAAAAAACAAGGAACTCCTCATCGGACTGAAGATCTCATTTACAGTCTTGGAAGAAAACTTTACATACAAAAATTTAATTTTCAACCGTTTACTCCTATGACAGCTATATGATATAGTGCTATGATTTGCATCAAATTAATATGAGATGTCTAAGTCATCCCTTAACTCAAATTCTGTCAGTTTCAGGCAAATAACTTAAGAAACAAAAAGATTTTGTATACAAAAACTTAATTTTCCACTGCTCATTTCTATGGCAGCTATATGATATAGTTGTCCGATACTGTTCAAATTTATATGAGACATATTTATCAGCGCTAAACTCAAGTGCTGTAAGTTTTGTCCAGATACCTTGACAAACAAAAAAGTTTTTCATACAAACACTCAACTTTCGGTCGATGTATCCTATGGCAGCTATGTGATATAGTGTTCCGAAGTGGACATAATTTATGTGAGTCATATAGTTCATCTTTTAACTGAAATTCTGTAAGTTTCATTCGCATAGCTTAACAAACAAAAGAAACTTCCATACAAAGACTCAAGTTTCGACCGATCGTTCCTATGACAGCTATATGATATTGTATTACAATTTGATATGAGACAAATTACAAATTTATATGAGACCTGTAAGTCCTCACCTAACTCAAATTCTGTAAGTTTGCATATTCTGGCATATTTGTGTCGATAGGATAATGTCCGTCTATACGACTGTACGTCTGTATGCGTACATAGTCCTCAGAGTCTATAAGAACTATAGAAGACTACAAATTTCTGCACATGCTGGACATCTAACAGTCTTCAAAAAGTCAAGTTTCATAGAATTTCCAAAGCATCTTTGGGAAAGTTATTCATATAAAAACTTTATTTTATATGAAACATATCTATGTCAGTCTTACGATATAGTGTTGTGATCCAATATTCCTTTCTACTTCTTATATGATTTTTAATAAGTTTCCAATGCCACAGTCGACTAGGGATGCGACTAGTAATAATAGTCAAGTATATACGATGATTTATCGGGTCTGCCAGTCCATCTTCTAGGCATTACAAAGTGCTCTAAAAATGAATTAGATTTTAGACATAATTAATGCACATGGCACCACTGTTTGTTGCTGTTGCTATTGTCATTGTTGCACGTGTCTCCTTTATTTTATGACTATTTACTCTACACGGCTTTTAGCTGTTAATTACACAACATAGACTCCTGTCGAGTTTTCCGAGTCTAACGGGTTTGAATTTTATAGCTCGTCATAAACGAAACGTTTGCTAAAATTAAATCTTAAATTAAGTTAATAAAAATATTTAAAAGGTTTTATTTGTAGAACATAATATTATTTACATATATAACAATTTTCATAGAATATTTAGCAAAATTTAAAAATATTTTAAATAATAAATAATAAAATAAATTTTGTTTTTTCATTTTTTACTTTCAATTCTTTTTATTTTATTTCTATTTATAAAGTTACTATATATATATTTTTTTTAAATTATTAATAAGTTTATATTTACATTTTTTTCTTATTTATTTTAAAGTTTAAAAATATTATTTTTAAAAAAATGAATTTTTTACAAGAAATTTGTATATTTTATTGCTTTCTTATTTTTTTATCTTTTCCCTTTTATTTCTATTTATAAATTTACTATATATTTTTATTTAATAATTAATAAATTTATTTTTTTTTTCTTAATTTTAAAAATATTATTTTTAAATATATAAAATTTTTACAAGAAATTTTTATATTTTATTATTTTTTCACCTTTATTTCTATTTATAAATTTACTATATAATTTTATTCAATATAAATTTATTTTTTTATTTTTTTTTCTTTATTTTAAAAATATTATTTTTAAATATATAAAATTTTTACAAGAAATTTTTATATATTATTATTCTTTTTATTTTTTCACCTTTATTTCTATTTATAAATTTATAATATATTTTTATTTCATTTTTTAAAATTGCATATTTCTTATTTATTTATATTTTTTATAATTATTTATTTAAAAATGTTTTAATTTATTTTTGATTATTTGACAAAAATTTTGCAATTTTCATAATAATTATAAATTATTAAAGTATTAAGTAATTTATCATGATGCGAATTTCATGCTCTTAATTTGCATTTACATTTAACAAACTCAGACAAACGCATGCACATACATGCACAGACACACACATACACACACAGAGAGAGAGAGAGAAAGAGAGACAGACAATAATTGGAAAGTGTAAAGACTTTTAATAGCATTTTACAATCAAATAAATTGCAGATAAAATGACAATTTATTGTATGCCAGACGGATAAAAGGACAAAGAGTGAGTGAGAGAGAGAGAGAGGGAGGTGGGAAAATGAGATGTCAAATGTGTGTGAATATTATTGCAAAATAATAGGATATGCTTCTCAAAGGATGTAATAGAACCATGAAGCATGTTAATGAAGGTGCCAAGAAAAGATTCAAATTTCAAGCTAAAAGTGTTAAAAGAAAAAAAAAAGAGCAAAAAAAAGAGAGAGAGAGAAAGATAGAGATATGTATCTTTAGTGTGAATCTATGTGTTATATATATATATATATTTGAAGATCTGATATGAATTACATTAGCTAAGATTTGCAGCAGGATCAGTGACAAAAAAAAAGTGTGTGTGAGAGAGAGAGAAATTGCTAGAGAGAGAGATTGAAGTAGGATCAATGTTAAGCCTCGAATCCATTGTGACAATTGTCACACAAAATCAAGCAACAAAAATCTAGATCTGGGCCAATCTACGGCACTCGAAAAGGTAAGAAGATTTGCTCTAATATGACGGCATTTCTCTTCTTCTTCTTACGTTGACAATGCACAGACATGAGATCATGGGACAGACAGACATAGCGGCACCTGAATGTGCTTGCGTGTGAATAGTCAACAGCAAAGAGTGAGAGCGAGATGAAGAAAGAGATAGGGATAGGGATAGGGATAGAGATAGAGAGAGGGAGTGTGTTGGCTGCACACGCGTGTTGCATATTCGTAAGATAAACATAAGGAAATGTGACAAAAGAAGAGGAAGAAGCAGCAGAGGCAGCAGCAAAGAATTTCAAGTGCTATTTGCTTAAATTATGCAAATCTGCGCAAATCCGACGGGCGGGTCAACTAAAGGAATTTATACAACATACATACGTTATGCGGCATGTGGCATGCGGCATACAGTATGCGGCGCACGCTCGCTTACTTGTAAGCTTACATAGACAAAGCGACGAGCTACTTTTAATTGGTAGTAAACGTAGTAGTAGCCAAACGGTCTATGAATGCGGCTAAAACTACGATTAGCAAGCAGAATTAGTGCACGGCTCAGACGCAAGGAATTCCCAGAAAGAAAAAACAACAACAACAAGTAGATGAAGAGAAACCCAACGAAACTCACACAAAGATAATGAATGCTGAAAATTGCATGAAAAACTTTTTTGCCAGCATAGCAGTGAAAGCTCAACTTGTGTAACTGTAAATATTCTGCATAGACTGCTTCACTTTTAGCGTATGTTTACTGTAGCTCTATAACTCTGCAGCTCAGTGCAATTTGTATGCTGGCCATAAGCATGTTAACATTGCAAATGAGCCGCGAATAATTGAAAGCGCATTTTGTGCGCGTAATTTGTGTTAAATTACAAATGAAATGCTGCAAAATTTGCTGGAAATGCAGCAAAAACTGCAAAAACAGAAAAACTGAATGCAGATTATGTTGAATATTAAAACTAGAATTTTCAAAAAAATTTTACAACTTCGGGGGAAGCACAAGGGCGCCAAGATCTATTAAAAAATAAAGTTAAATTTTTAAACTTATTTTTTTTTCAGTTTGTTTTGACAACATTTTGCCGCCGCAGCACAATATGCAAAATAAACAAAAAAAAAAAAGAAAGAAAGTATTTTGCCATTGTTACTAAATGCATCAAGATCAAAAATTTAAGGAGTGCTGCTGCGGCTAATGCATTTGCAAAGAGAGATAGACAGAGAGAGAGAGAGAGACAAAGAGATTGTAGGCTTTGGCATTGTATTGGACTTTGCCAAGCGTCATCACCACAAAACCAAAGAAAACCAAAACTCTCTGTATTATTTATACGCATTGTGATTTTGCTTTGTGCTATGTATATTCGTATATTTTGTGTTTGTGTTTGTGCTGCTGAGCCGCTTTTCAGCATTTACTAGATTAGCAAAAACAAAAACAAAAACAAAATCTTCTACATATGTACAGACAATACGCATATGCATTCTGCACCACACACACACACACAGACACACACATAGGCATGCATGTTTATACACATATGGCAATGTTTTATAGCTCATTACCATTGTGTGGCGTGCGGAGTGCGTGATAAATATTTTGCTACAATTTTCATTGTTCTCATAACGAAAAAAATACTTGAAATCTTCTTTCTATATGCATGCATCTCTACGTAGTTATCTGTCAGCTGATCTTGTTCTTAAGACGCGCGGCAAGACACTTTGAACCATTGAATGAAATAAAGCAACTTATTGCTCATTTTCGCTACATAGAAATCTGTATATTTTTTTTTCCTTTTTTAATGTATGCACAAAAAGTAATATTCACATTCGCATATTTCGCTAAATACATTTCTTATCATACTTTTAAATTTGCCGCTCATTTACAGTATTCGCCTTTATGCGGCGAATTCAGAGAAACTTTATTTCGATAAAAGCTTTCGACATGCTTTTATCGATGACGCCGCTGCGATGCTGCCAACTGACGTGAAACAAACATAAAGGAAAATTAATCTTGTATAAATTGTTTTGTTTTTGTATTGTCATTTTGTAGTTTTGTCTTATGCCGGTTCGCTGTCACACTAAGCTTTACCTTTGATTTATTTTTTTCTTTTAGCTAAATCGCGTTCTTTATAAAATAAAATATGGCATCTATTGCACGCTCAATGTTGCGCAGCGTAAGTTACCTTAAACTGCACTCAAAATATGCAAATAGAAAAAAGAAATTTTAATGCCAAACACACACATTCCATTGCAATTACGTAATGCAAAATTGTAAATTATTATTGCAGGTAGCGCTAGTTGGCAAAGGTTTCGCTGCTCAACACAGACAACATGCGGCGCGTCTTTTGCATCAAAGTAAGTAAAAATAATAATATTTCTTTGTATGCAAATTCAAAAATAATATATTTATTTTTTTCTGTCATTTTTATATGCAGCTGCATCACTGTGCGCAGTGCGTGTACAGCAACCGGCACCAGATTTTAAAGGTTTGGCAGTGATCGGCAATGATTTTCAGGAAATTAAGCTTGAAGACTACAGAGGAAAATATCTGGTGCTCTTCTTTTATCCGTTGGACTTGTAAGTTGAAATGTAATAATTGTTAACTGTAAATTTAAGCAGAGCGTTGAAGAGTTAAAGGGGGTAGTCATGTATGAGGGCACAAAATTGTAGCAAGTTTTCAAAAAAAAATTGTTACACCGAGATAATAAAAAGCTTCTGCAATACTTCAAATTTTTATCAGAAATAAATCTATTATATTCTTCGAAAATATATCTTTCGACATGACTACCCCCTTAATATAGAAAAATATTTCTTGTAATCTCTTTAGCTACTTCCATTAGCCTCATTCATTGATTACAGCAACTTTCTTATCAACGCACAGTGAATAAACAAAATTCAAATTAATAATTGAATTTATATGCTCTTCGAACTCTTTCATTTTTAACTTTTGATTAAACTTTTCTCATTCTCCAATTCCAATTCCCACAGCACCTTTGTTTGTCCAACGGAAATTGTTGCATTTAGTGAACGCATTAAGGAGTTCCATGATATCAATGCTGAAGTTGTTGGCGTCTCTGTGGACTCGCATTTTAGCCATTTGACCTGGTGCAATGTGGATCGTAAAAGTGGCGGTGTTGGCAAACTAAAATATCCTCTATTATCCGATTTAACCAAGAAAATATCTGCCGATTATGATGTATTGCTTGATAAGGAAGGAATCTCATTACGTGGCACATTCATTATTGATCCTAAGGGTATATTACGTCAATATTCAATTAATGATTTGCCCGTTGGACGATCTGTTGATGAGGTATTGCGTTTAATTAAAGCCTTCCAGTTTGTAGAGCAACATGGCGAAGTTTGTCCAGCAAATTGGAATCCAAAGACAAATCCGGCTACTATTAAACCAGACGTTGAAGAGTCTAAACAATATTTCAGCAAACATGGTTAAGCATAGACTGAAAGATTTTACATACACACACACACACATATATATATATACGCTCATACACAAACACACACACACACACATTCGGGAGAAAGACCAAATGCAACATTCAAAAACAAATAATAAAAATTTGAAAAATTTTCGTCAATTCTTTAATGAAGCATAAAATACAAATTACAGATGTTTATTTTCAGGCTTTTCTTTTGTTTTTTTTTTTTCTTTCTTTCTATTTTGTCTGTCTGTTTCTGTAAAAATCTTTTATATAGGGGGTCAAAGTTCTACTACTAGTTTTTAATTATTTATGTGTGTGTTTTTTTTTTTTAATTATTTGCCATGACACCGCTGCGTTGATGCTTTAACATTTCAATTGCTTGGCGGCGGTGGTGGTGGCGGTTGTGCCAGACTAATCGATGGCGGTGGCGGTGCACACGGCGGCGGCGGAGGTGGTGCATAACCAGAGCCCCAAATTTGATGGGCATTGGCCCATGGCGGCATTGGCGGTGCACTTGTGCCAGGCGGTGGTGGTATAAGTGGCGGCAATGTGCCCGGTATAGGCGGATTCATTGGCTCACTAGCCGGTGGTGGTGGTTGTGGTGCACTCATCCATGGCATTAGCGGTGGTGGCATCGGTGGCGGTGCCTGTCCCACTGGTGGCGCTGGCATATATGATGACATGCCCATATTATGTTCCATGCCCATGCCACTATCCATACCCCCCATTGAGGTATGTGACTCATTTGATGGGGCACCCCAACCAGTGTTGCTCATGTCACGTTGTTGATGATCACGTCCTGGAGCATTAGGTGGCGAATTTATGGCTGGCATCTGTCCAGGCTTCTTATCAAAGATGCTATAACTGGCACGATGCAATTGTGGCGTTGTTGCCACTTCTGGCTTAGAAGCAGATGGCGGTGGTCCTTCACCTAATTCGGCCATTAAACTCATGTATTCCTCATCAATTTTAGCCTGTGAATCTTCGCAAGGCATGCCGCCATGTTGGGAAGAACCTGGACGTTTGTTGCGACAATCTTTTGTTAAATGACCAGTGCCGCCACAAGATGTGCAGACAATTGTATTAGTGATAATTGGTTTATCGGGACACTGCCATGACTTGTGATCCGTTGAGCCGCAGCTACAACGTTGTATATCATTTTCACGCAATGTGCCATTCAATTGTGCCAATTCACGCAATTGCATACGCCGTAAATCATTGTGTCCCTCGGGCACTTCAATGCCCTGCCTGATAACATCCTTAATTTTATCCACAGCCTTGCGCACTGCTTCAGGATTCGGTGCTGTGATAAACGCATGCAATGGTTCATCTTCACCAGGCAATGGTTGACCATCTTTACGACCAACTTTGCCTTCTTTTACTGATCCTTTGCCACGTATAATAATCTTGGCGCCAGTATCCTTTTCCATGGCCTTGAGTGTATTGCCACGTGGACCAATCAATAGACCAACGAAATTAATATCTGGATGTTGTTCCTGTGGTATTAAAACCTTATCGCTAACACGCGTTACTGGTGGCCTAAAAAAATAATATCAAATATTAGATTTGCTTTAAAAAAAAATGCAAATTGATTTACTTGTAATCAGCTGGTGGCTTAAATTCAGGATTAACTGATTGCATCTTGACTATCAATTGATGACGCTGCTCCTCTAAACGTTTACGATAACGAAATTCACGCGTATTCAAGCGTTTGCCATCAGAACTATATATGGGCTCCGGTGATGGTGATCTGTGAATGAAATAATACAAAAAAAGAAGAAAGCAAAAATCGTTATGTTTCAATTGCAATATGAAACGAAGACATAAATATATATAATTATACGAAAAATTGGATATAGACTTAATGAACTTATTTGTAATTAATATAATCGTATATCTATAGTATAATATAGTATTATCCTGTAATTGGCAAATCATCATTATCATTATTATTATTATTATTATAGCATTAGGCATTAATTAGCATTAACATTGTCATATATATATATATATATATATACACACATTAAAATATATATATATATATATATAATTGATATTCGCTGGAGAATTAAGAAAAGAAGAATTTTGATTAATTCATTTCAATTTCAATTTGTTTTTAGTTTTTCTACATATTCTGTTTCTTTTTGCTGCTCTGTGTGTGGTTGTTGCTTGGAAGAGCACCCTGTAAATTTTCTGCAAAAATTGTTCGTTTAATTATTGATTATTGGATTAACATTATTATGATTTTTTTTTTTTATGGTTTTGGACGGTACTGTCTCTCACGGCTTTTGGAGGAAGAGAAGAACAATTTATTGACATTATTATATTATAATGTTATAATAGAAAATTAATCTGTATTTTTTTTTTTTTTTTTGGATTTCGATTGCCAGCCAGGACACGCTTACTTATAGATACATATTTGTTTGTATATATGTATATTCTGCGCTCGCTTCTCCAATATTGGGAGTCTAAAACTTGTTGTGTCTCCTCAAAAACAGCACATTAAATACCCTTTAAAAGTATCAATTAAAAAAAAAAATATAATTAGACTATCATTAGTTGGAGAACAAAAATAAAATAGGAACAACGAAATATTGCTGCAAAATTAATTAATTAATGTGACCTAAAAAAATTAGCATATTAATTAGTTATCCCTTGCACCCCAATTGCCATTTAATACCAAAGTTTTTTCCCTTTTTTTTTTAGTATACCCTTGCAGGATATTTATTTTAATTTTATCCAGTGGTAACGCTCATAAGAAGTTGTGGACCCTAAAAATTCTTGATTAATATCGAAAGCCAATTCTAAATCTTCATGGTCCACGTGGCTCTTGGTCATAAGCTGTATACAAGTCAGATCAGACTAATATATCATATAACTGCCATAGGAACAATTGGTCCAAAATTGAGTTTTAGTATACAATATTTTTTTTTTGTTCAGCAGGATGACCATCAGATGATTTGAGTTTAGTTTTACTTAAGTTTCATCTAAATTGTACCACTAAAAATTTCAAACTGCAAGGGTATATCAACTTCAGCATGCCGAATATAATTTTCCTACCTTGTTGTTTGTTTTTTTACCTTAACCCAAAAATTAAGTAAATTTATATACGTAGAGTTTATAATATATACATATTTATATATAAAGAAAGATAAAGAACAAGAATTTTGAAGCATTCACAATTATTCAATCCAATCGATAAATTAATAAATTTTCTAGTCATATTTAAATTTTATTTATTAAGTTATTTACAACAATATTATATCCAGTAACTCTTCAGATACGTTAGATTCATACTTGTAAATATTAACGAATTTTCAACGAATTAGTTATATTGTCCTCTTCTATTTTAGTTTACATTATTAACTTATTTTTATACTATTGCAAGGATATATTAATTTCATGCCCAAATTTAAACTGTCAAAAGCAGAATTAGGATAACCAATAAAATATATCATGATCAGCAACAGAAGGCAACTGATGGTCACAATTTTGAAAGGTATTAGAGGAAATGAGACGGATCGGACCCCCTTTATATTGTAGTTAGTATCGATCAAAAATTATCTTTTCGTTGCGGCTTGCAAGAGTAAGAAAAAACTTCGGCATGCCGAAACATAATTTTACTATCTTATTTTTGGGAATTAAATGTGAATGCTTATTATAAAGTTAAAAATAATAATAATAAAATAATTTCACAATGGATTCTTTTTCTCATGTTCTGTGATCATATTTCATGCTGTATGTTTGTTTTTTTTTTTTGTTATATGATAAAAATACATAAATTGCGTTCATGATGTTTTGTTTATATGTTGTACTTGTATTTTCACGATAACCCATAAATTAAATTCCATAATTCGAATCCATAGATCCGATCCGATCCGATCCTTGTATCAATTATCCGGAATTATTGTGGACTGCTATTGAAATTGCTTGCGGTTTTTTTTTTTTTTTTTTTGATAGGAATATTATGATCGATGTTTCTTGTTGATATTGTTTTTTTATGTTATGTAAAGAGATATGGGTGTGGGCGGGAGAGAGAGAGATAGAAAGGGAGAGAGGGAGAAAACAATTGTTTGTTTGTATTTCAAACCTTTCTTCCGGCGTTTGTGTGATGCCCAAATCGCCTGTGCGTAGCTTTCGACTGATTTCCTCAATTTGAAATTGAACTGCAATTAGAAGGCGTTAGAGAAGAAAAAAAAGAAAATCGAGCGTAACGTCGACATTAGTAGATGTTAAATGCTAATAATAAACAAACAAAAAAAAAAAAGGAGAAAAAGAGAAAATGTGATTATATATGTTTTTTTTTTTTTTTTGTTTTTTGTTTCATTCTTGGATTAAATGTTGGGGAGACCGAAACATTTAAATTACGTTCACTGATTTGTTTATTTCGCTTTTCTTTACGTTTTTTTTATTTTTGGATATGTGTTTTTATAGTAATATCTATGAGAGCCTTAGGTTTGTGAGTGTGTTTCCGTTGCGTCGACACGTGCCTAAACTAACTGAAAATTTGTTGAGCATATTATATATATATAATTACAAAAATTATATTAAAATTGAAATAATTAATTAATTTGATCAATTAAGATTAAAAAATTTGTGATTGTGATTAGGAACTTTCTTATTATTTTCTAGCCGCATCGGAACTCGTGTCGTAATTGTCACACATACGCCGGCATGAATCCCTTCAAAAAGAGAACGAGAGATTAATGCAACATTTTTCTAGTTTTTTTTTTGCTGTGTTTTTATTATTATTTTTTTTTTTTTGTTTGTGTATTGGTTTTTGTTTACTCGTTAGTTTTTTTTTTGGCTCACACGTCCTGGACTTCTGGATAAACAGGATAATGTAATGGACAACGACAACAGTTACCATGATCTCCCCATCGCGACTATTTTGGGCTGTGTTTTTTGTCGTTTTATTATATTTATTGAATGCTCATTAGTCATTGTCATTAGACTTAAAACTAGAATTTTCTTTTCGTTTTTTTTTTACAAACTAACTTAGTTTCATAATAAAATAGCAAAACTATACAGAAATAATTATGAATATCACAACATTACCTAAATATGCCTCCTGTTGTGCCGGATCCAATGTTGAGGGTAATATTGTTGGCATACCCGGTATAAATGTCTTATCCTTATCAGAGCCACCCCAACGTGATTTACGTTTCCGTTTACGCTCTGCCGCACTGTCCACTACAAAGAGTGTGGAATAAGCAAATAATAATTTTATAGCATACTTTTAAGCTTCTCATAAATTTAAAATTTATAAATATAACACAACGTACTTGAATTTTCTGAGATTCCATTGCTCATGGAATCATTGCTGTTTTGGCTACTAAATAGCGCTGCAAAACTTTTAGTGCCACCCGCATTGCCCATGAGCTCTTGTATCGTCTGTGAGAGATCAAAACGTGAATTAGTCTCTTCGCGTATAGACTCCAACTGTGGCTGTTGGTGATGTCGTTCGAATAGCGATGGAATACGCGCATCCTGTTCATGCATTGAATTACGATTGTTCGATGTATCGAATGGATTCACATAAGCACGTTCGCGACTACTACGCTCACGACTGCTACGTTCACGACTATTACGATGCGACGAATCAGTATTGCGATCACTGCGACGACGTTCATAACCACGACTGCTCGAGCGACGTCTGCGACTGCGATCATAATCATCACGGCTACTGTTGCCGCCGCCGCTGCCGCCACCACGTGAGCTGCTGCGTCTAGAACGAGAGTCACGATCGCGGTCACGCCTACGATCACGATCTCGGCTGCGTGAACGTTTCTTACGCCTCTCGTAGTCATCATGATTGCGCGAACGGCTACGATGCGAACGCGATTCACGATCACGATCACGTTCTCTATCGCGGTCACGACTGTCGCGACGACGACTTTCACGATCCTTGCTGCTGCGATCACGATCACGATCTCTGAAAATTTGTTAAAATTATTATATAAAAAAGTATATATTTGATATATGAATAATTTAACTCACCTGCGTTTCTTTTCTCTTTCTCTATCTTTATCTTTGTCCCTGCCACGATCTCTAGAGCGTGAACGTTCTTTGCGATAATCATCGCTGTGGCCGCCGCCGTTGGATTCCTTTTCTTTAGATGATACTGCCATATGCAGTAATTCTGGTGGCGTTGCACTCATTGCAACAATTTGTTATTCAAATTAACACCAATATTTGTTATATGTATAGTTTTACATAAATTATTTCAATTTTTTTTTAATTTTTTGCACCACTGTCGCAATGGGACACACACGCATACACACTAATACCAATATAACCCTTGAACTGCAGTGTGAAAACTATATATACAGAATGCGTGGCAAGCGGCAAATTTTTAGCATAACTATGATATGCCAATTGTTATTAGCTTATTGTTATTTGCAGTGATATCACTTTTGGTTAAATATTTTCAGTATTTGCACATTTTATAAACACTTTTTCAACGCTATAACCAAAGTTATAGACCGTCGTTTTCGGCGAAAATCTTACACTTATACACAGGGACGTTATTCTCTTAGGGTTGTAAAACGTAATTCGATTAGCCGATGTATCATATATCGATGTATGCATTTATGCGATGTATACCTTATACGATGCTCTGAGTGATTCGATATATTAGTAATTTAAAAAGTATTTATTTTCAAAATTAACTGCAATAAATAAAATACAAAAATTAATTAAAAACAGATAATTTGAAAAATAATAGAATATTATAAAAACTACATGATAATAACATGAATACAATAAACCGCGAAAATATTTCAAATCATAAGAAAATCGATATATTTGTTATATCGCTAACATATGTTTGCGTATATCGATAAGAAGAGCGCACGTGTATTGCATTTTGTTTTCATTTCTTTTAACACATGTATTCGCTTGGGGAAATATTGCAATAAACAAATATAAAAATGGGTGCAAAAAATAAAAAATCAAATGCCGATTCAGTGTATACGAAGAAGAATGTTAAACAAACAAATAATCCGTTCGAGACAGTAAAAGGACAAACCGCTAAACGTTTAAATCCATTCGATATTCATGTGAACAAGGAGAAATTTAAAATTCTTGGAAGAATTTGTAAACATGATCGTGGTATGCCTGGTGTATCGCGTGCCAAGGCACTGGAAAAACGTGCACAGACCATTGGTAAACAATATGCCGTAAAAAATAAATCAAATAAATTTGTTGATCATCGCATTGGGAAACATTTAAGCGGCGATCAATTAACGGAATCTGTGATGAATGCACGTTATCTGGCCGAGAAGTTGTCCCAGGTGCGTGCATCAAGTAAGACGGAAAAATTTAATCTAAATGAAGATGAATTGCTTACGCATCGTGGACAAACTCTGGAGGAAATTGAACAGTATAGAGACGAACGTTCCGATGATGAGGAGCTCGAGGACGAAGGATTAGATGGTAAGTATTAATTATATTACTTTATATATTACTAAGTCATTTCACTATTTTAGCTGAATTCACATCGGCGGCACATTTTGGCGGCGATGGCGATACGCCGCAAGATCGCCAAACGGCAATCGATGAAATGATTATGGAGCAAAAGCGTCGCAAAAATGAAATAGCCAAGGATAAAGATGAAATTTATGATTTAACTGAGAAATTAGATGCCAACTATAAAGAACTCTTACCGCTGGTAGCCAAAGTCACCAAGGATGAGCAACGACAGCGACCACCACCAGATGCCTATGATAAGCTGCTAAAGGAAATGATATTTGAGCCGCGTGGCAGCGTAACAGACAAGCTAATCAATCCCGATGAGCTGGCCAAACAGGAAGTGGCACGTCTGGAGAAACTTGAAAATGAACGTTTGCGACGTATGAAAGCTGAGGGAGAGGAAGATGAGGAGCAAGCGGCTAATGCAAAGCCAAAACATCGTTCGGCTGATGATTTGGATGATGGTTACTTTTTAGCTGGCGATGATGATAATGCTGATGATACGTTGGCCTATGATTTAGATGGTAATCTGGGAACACATCTAAATGCGAAAAGGGAAGCAAGGAAGAAAGATGATGATGATGAGGATGATTCTGCTGCTGATGAAGAAGGCGAAGAGGAAGAAGATGAGGAGGGGGATGATGAAGATGATGATGATGATGAAAGTGAATCAGATGCAGATAATTTAAGTGATCTCAAAGATTCCGAGTCAGAAGCAGAACCAGATGCAGACGAGAAGCAAGCACAACAAACAAAAGTCAAAGAAAAAAAGACAAAAAAGTCAACGAATCCCATTGCAATGGACACCAGCATACCGTTCACCATTAAGATGCCCAAAGTGTATAATGATTTCACAGAGCTCCTCGCCAAATATACGCTCACACAGCGTATAACTGTCGTCGAGCGAATTATCAAGTGTAATAATCCAAAACTTGAAGGTATCAATCGTGAAAATGTTGTTAAACTTTTTGCATTTCTATTGCAATATATTAAGGATCTGTTCGAGGATGCCAGCGAGCAGGATATTGTTGAACATTTTCAATTCATTTCACAGCTAATGCCACATTTCTATGATCTGGCACATATGAATCCTGAACGTATGTCCAATACATTGCTGGATGTGATTAAGGAAAAGTATGGCGAATATCGTAAGAATCATAAAGTTTATCCAACGCTGGATACGCTCATCTATTTCAAGCTTGTCTCGAATCTATATTCAACATCTGATTTTCGTCATCCGCTGGCTACGCCTACCTATATCTTTATGCAGCATATATTGTCACGTGCTGGTGTACGCACACGTCAAGATATATCCATGGGTTTATTCATTAGCATGACAGCGCTGGAATTTGGTTGCCGTTCCAAGCGTTTTTTACCTGCTGTCTTTAGTTTTCTACAGGGCATTGTACATCTGTCATTGCCCAAGCGTGAGGAGCAGCAAGTACAAGAGATTCCACCACCATTCGAGCGTGAGGGACCATTCAGTAAATTGTTGGCAATTACAGCAACAGCAGAGAGTAAATCTCAAGCTTTACGACAGCTGCAGGCTATGGATTTGGTGACCACATTGCTGACATTAGATTATAAAATTTGTGCATTGGATACAACGTTGCGTCTCATTAAGCAAAGCATGGAATTGTTTGGAGAACAGATTGGCGCTTGTTATTTGGCTAAACCTTTGCTAATACTACTCAAACGTTTGCCACTGCAAGCTTATCCTGAACATGTAAAATCACATTATGCTGAGACATTGACATTGCTCGAACAGATTGCAGCGCAAAAGATGAAACCATTGGCACCGGCAGATAAGAAACCAAAAGCATTGCGTCTCTTTGAGCCACGCTTTGAGGCTGTCTACGATGATAAGCGACGTCCCAAAATGTCCAAGCAAAAGGAGGAGCGTGCCAAATTGCTGCATAAGATTAAACGTGAGAAGAAGGGCGCCATACGTGAAATACGTCGGGATACAGCATTCGTGCAGGACCTCAAAATCAAGCAGCAGCTGGCAAGGTAAGTGATACGAAGAATTCTTTTAAGAAAAATATGCAAATAATTTTCTCTCTTTCTCTCTCTCTCTTTCTGTCTTTTATAGTGACAAGGAACGCCATGAGAAGGTTAAACGCATCTACCAGGAGGCATCAATGCAGCAGGGCGAACTCAATGAATTGGCGCGCGCCAAGAAACGCAAAAAGTTTTAATTATTATTTAAATATTAGTTATTTTTATATAAATGAAAAAATTTATATATATATATATATATATACAGATCTTATATATATATATCTAGATATATATAAATATAGAATAATAACAAAAAAATTAATATTGCTGATATATAAATTTACATGCATAAAGAGGCGTGACAGACGCTAGGAAAATATATGTATACATTATATATAAATATATATTCTCGATCAGCAAAGCGATCGGCAACAGATCTGTAAACCTTAAGGTTGATATTGCTGCAGTCTGTTTATAAGTAAGAAAGCTATAAATCGGACGACTATATACACTATATATAGCTGTCATAGCAATGATAACAATCTCTATAACTTTGCAAGTGTATTAAAACGTCGGCATGCCAGCATAGTTTATGTCTGCTTGCCTGAAATCTGACGACAGCGTAATGTTGCCGCCTCCACTGCGCCCGAGACAGCAGCACGAAAACCTGCAAAAAACAAAAATAAAAATATTGCAAAATGCAATAAAATATTTTTTAGCTTGCTTATCAGTTTGTGACGTCAGACATTTACCTGATAACTCAAGATGCCTTAAGGCTGCTGCCGTTGAACCAGCTGGACTAGTTACATTATCTTTTAGCTGGCCAGGATGTGTCTTACAGTCGCGTACCATTTGCCCAGAGCCAAGCACTGTTTGTGCTGCCAAACGATATGCCATATCTCTGGGCATGCCCATATGTACGGCACCATCGGCAAGTGCTTCAATCATGACAAAGACATAGGCAGGACCACTACCACTTAATGCTGTAACAATATCCAATTGGGATTCATCACATGCTTCACAGGTGCCAACAGCTTCAAGTAAACGTTGCGTTATCTGTGCATCTGCATCCGTTGCCTGACTGCCGCGCACATAGACTGAGCAACCGGAACATACAAATGCTGGTGTATTTGGCATAACACGAATTACTCTTGATTCTGTAGATAAACTTGTTTCCAGTGTTTGCAATGTGATGCCCATAGCCACAGATAGAAAAAGTTTATTGGCACTGAATGCTTTAATGTCGTCGAGCACAGTGGGCACCACTTGTGGTTTAACGGATATGAAAACAATATCAGATTTCTCAACAATTGGTTTATTCTCGACGAGTGTTTCTATGCCCAATGCTTGAAAGGATTGCTGTGACATTTTATCAGCTGGATGAACGCTTGCCATTATTTTGCTGGGTTTCGTTAAACCTTAAATGTTGAGCATTGAGTGTTTGAAGTTTCTATGATAATTATTAAATGATTTTACCTGCTGAAATGAAACCTTTGGCTAATGCTTTGGCCATATTGCCGCCGCCAAGGAAACCTATTTTACCAATTGTTGCCATTTGTTGACTGCACTTTTCGCTGTCTGTTTAGCGACTGTTTCGTCAAATAGTCGTCCACTTGGTTTATAGAGTGATAAGCAATCTATTGCCTTTACCCTCCCTCCTGTCACCCTTTTTTTTCAATGTAGATTCAACACTTCAACAAGCGCAATAACGGCTTATCATTTGTATGTATGTATACAAAAATTTTTATCAATTGACAACGGACAGCGCCCCGTCTAAGACTAGACAAACAACAATAACAACAGCAGAACAAAAACAACATCATTATAATCGACATTAAATTTTGTTTATTTACTTGTTGCTTTTGCTCTCTTTTTCATTATTGACATCAATTTGATTGACTTTAATATGCTGATAATAATAGAACTTTGACTGTTCATTATTATACAACTTGCAGTCCCAAATATTTATATTTTAAAATTCAAATTCAACATACGTTATGCGCAAAACAAGTTGGCAGCACGCATTGCATTATCGATATGAACGATAGATGCTATAACGTAGTTAGTCAACATTGTTTAACATTATGTTTTACAACACTATGCAGTTAGAACTACGTCGAGAGAAATTTCTTCTTTTTTTTTACACCAATACAATTTGCAGTCTTAACGCACTTAAAACTAATTTATGAGGCGTCAAATATTTTGATAATTAATTAACGCCATAGCATATAAACGGTATTGAGCACAAAAGTACAAAAATAATTAGTTAAAAAAAAAATAATAAAAAAAAGAAGAAGAAGAAGCGTAAAGTGCAAATAGATGAAAGTCGAATGCTGTTAGCAAGAAATCATTGTATTTGTTGTGTTGTTTTCATACATTTTTGCTGGGCAGCTGTGACCTAGCTGTAAATTGTACTAATACAATAGAAACAATAACAACAACAGCAACAACAACAACAGCAGCAGAAAGAATAATAATAATAAGGAAGCAAAGGCAATTTGTGAGGTTTGTATGCAAAAAAAAAAAAAGAAAATGATGACAGCAAACAACGCTAACGAACAGCAATAACAACAACAAGAACAAACATGAACAACAACAATAATAGCAAAATATACAAAATTAATAATAATAAACATAAATATTATTTATGTTGCATTTCTCCAGCCACAATTTGGCCACGTGTAAATTATTTAATTTTTATTGCACATCCGTGTTTCAAGGTAGCCACCAAGTGGGTGGCTCATATATACACACACACACATATACATACATACACTGACAGACAGACACACACACACACACACGCACACACATACGTACGTAACATTGTCGTTATTGACGACTCTCTTATCAATCACATTTTTTTTTTCTTATTTCTTTTACTTGTTTTTTTTTTATTTTTTGCTGACACAGTAAGCTTTTGTGATAAAAAAAATAAATAAAAAAAACAACAAAAATAAAAAAAAAAAACAAGTAAAAAAAACATTTTAATCATTTTATTAATAAAGTAATAGAATAATTTCGATTTTACATTTCATTTAACATCAGTTTCATTTCAAACTCAATTTGCTAAATAGCCAGCCAGCCAGCCAGCCAGCACACACACAACAACAATAATTATTTAGCGCAAAACCAACAAAAAAAACAAACAACAAAAAAATGTCATCATCAACGGCGTCCGGATCTGGCGCCCGTAAACAACCGACGGCTGTATCACGCATGAAACAGGATTATATGCGTCTAAAACGTGATCCATTGCCATATATAACTGCCGAACCATTGCCAAATAATATATTGGAATGGCATTATTGTGTTAAAGGTCCCGAAGATTCACCATATTATGGTGGCTATTATCATGGCACATTATTATTTCCACGCGAATTTCCATTTAAGCCGCCATCAATCTATATGTTGACGCCAAACGGACGCTTTAAAACAAATACACGTCTATGTTTAAGCATTTCAGGTAAGAAAAATTATTATTATTATTATTATTATTAATTATATTTTTTATACTAGACTTTCATCCGGACACTTGGAATCCTACTTGGTGTGTGGGCACAATATTAACGGGATTATTAAGCTTTATGGTAAAGTTGCTGTGCACTCTGCTTATCATATATATATATAACTATCTTTCTATATTTATAGCTGGAAAGCACACCAACACTTGGTTCCATTGAATCATCAAATTATGATAAACAAATGTTTGCCCAAAAATCGCTTGCATTTAACCTGCGCAATAGCAACTTCTGTGAACTATTTCCTGACATTGTCACCGAAATTAAAGTGCGTCTGCAATGTACACAAGCAGCTGCCGCTGCCGCCGCCTCCTCTTCCAAATCTGGTGCAACACATTCGCATGCCAATGGCAGTGCCAAGTCCAGTGATAATCGTAAATGTAAAAGATCAAGCAGTGCCAATGGTCATGTGCTGCTACCCAAAGATGTTGGCATTGCTGCTGCCACTGATATTGATGGTGAACAATCAACAGCTGGTGCTGCAACTGATTGCTTAGATTTGGCCAATGGCGGAATAGCTGGTGGTGGTGGTGGTGTTGGTGTTGGCATAGGTGGCGTTGGTAGTGGTAGTGGTGGTGTTGGTGCCGCTGCGCTCAAAAATTGTGCACGAAATTCCTATTTGAATTGGCAATCGATCTATTCAAACTTGGTGATTATTATCTGTTTTGCAATATTTGCACTAATCGTTAATTACGTGATCAAGAACCTGAATCAGGAATAGAAATATATATAAAAATATATTGTAAGCCAGCAGCAAAGTCAAATACTAATATATATATACATATATATATATATATATGTATGTATGTATGTATGTATGTATATGTATTTGTGCATATGTATATTTAACACATAGTTTATTTAAATTTAGTCACTTTTTCTCTCGCGCCCACAGTTAACAATAATAATAATAATTATAACTGCAACAACAAGAAATGATGCGCACATCCAGCAGCAACAGCAGCAGCAGCAGCTTCTTGATATATTGTATTTGCCGACACTGCTTACCAACCCTTCCCCCCAACGCCCCACGCGCCTCTCCCCACTCCCACTTTCAGTTCATTCTGCCTTCATTGCTGCCTCCATTCTTCCGATCCTCGATCTATCAAAAGTTAGTCTGAAATATTTGTAATTGGCAATAACTTCAAACAAACAACAAAAAAACAAAAACAAAAAAAATCGAAAATTATAAAAAGAAAAAGAAAAAAAATTTTAAATTCAAACTTATTTGATAAATATAAATTGTTTTGTTATGTATTCATATTAATATTATTAAATATTAGCAACTAGTTATTGATATATATATACATATATATATATATATATATAAACACAAATATAGTGAAAAAAAAAGAAAAAACAAATAATCAAAATAATTATGAATATGTTTGTATAAAGAATTTTTTAAATTTGTTAAGCCTGAAAAAGTCTATAGTATATTATAATATATCTAATAATTAGGCTTTCCAATCATACACATAAACACACGCATATATATATGCATATATGTTTATTTAATAACTTTGTCACAAAAAATATTTCAATTTGTATTTTAAAAAATGGATTTTGGATTTCATACATTTATATTTTATTTTTGTTGCAGAATATATTATTCGGATTAATTTTTTAAATTTTAATTAAATGCTGTTGTCAAAGTTTATATAGAAAACTGTTTGAAAACAGTTTCTAAGCTGTTTAAATACATACGTATGCATTATTTAAAACTGATTTTTTATTGTTTTCATTATAAATTTAAATATTTTCTAGAGCGGAAAATCAATTTTAATAATTAACAGCTGCTGTTAGTATGCTGTTAACAGTTTTACAACAAGTAGAATATATTATTTATTTTTTTTATTATAATTCTTAATCTAGTATAATTTATAATAACAGTTAATTAATTAATAATAATAATGCATAAAATAAAAATCTCAACATAGTTTGCTTTTTGAATTTCAAAATTTAAAGCTGTTAATAACAGAATGTATGAATGTTAATTTAGTTCAGTTGACTCTTTCGTTCGATAAGCGTTCCAATGAACGATAGGTTAGAACAATACATTATCGAAGAATCAATAACCGGCTCATTGTTTACGTGTTGCCTTTTTATTTCATTTCATTTAGTTTAAATTAAATTATTAGTAAACATTTTGTTGCAAACATGGAAATTCTTACAAATCTACAGCGTTGGTTCTTGTATATGACATTATTTTCATTGCCTTACCTTGCATTGGTTCTTGGCAAAGTTGAGACGCCGTTCACAATAAAATATATGTTATTTATTAAATTAATACCAGTTTTTATGGTATTTCTATTTTGTGTAAGTTACATTTTATTACATTATATAAACAAATTAGAGATATTTAATTGTTTTGATATTTAACAGATTTATTCGGGTTTCACTGTGCTGTATCGTACGTTCACATTTAACGATTGTCCAGAGGCTGCTAAGGAATTGCAAGATGAGATTTTGGAAGCACGCAAAGATTTGATTGCAAAGGGATTTAGATTCCGGGACTGAATGTTAAACAGAAACATATTATATTAATTCAAAATTCCATTGTATACATATTTATGTATAAAGAAAAAGTGTTAACCGTTAAACATGTTAAAAATTTGTTGCAATTAGCTACAAGTTGTTTATTGTCCCACAAAAATTCCCTTGGCGAGAAAGTTCAAAACATCTTTTACATGCTAACAAAATTCCCTTAGACAGTGTTGCGCTCTTAAAACATCGAAATGCTCTACAATAACTTTGATAAGCTGTGCGTATTGCACTTGTCGCCAAAGATCTTAAGCACCCCCCATTATTATGATTCTCTTTTAAGCTGCGCTCTTTTGTATGCATGCACGATCTGTGCTTATGTGTGTGTGTGTGTGTGTGAGTGCATGGCTGAAATTTACGTATGCATGGTGACGCTCCCAGCTCTTAATTGCGTGCTCAAACTGAGAAAAAAAAAAACAGTTGGAGCTGCTCTTTCTTTAGTGAGCAGCAAAGCACTGCTGGTCTAACTCAGAGACAGAGGC
>JBAMBR010005973.1:0-128935 GCA_037044475.1 Zaprionus obscuricornis | reverse complement strand
GCGGTACCTTTGATGTCTCCATTTTGTCGATTGATGACGGCATCTTCGAGGTCGAGTCTACCCGGCCGGTGACACCCATTTGGGTGGTGAGGATTTCGATAATCGTCTTGTCACCCACTTTGTGCAGGAATTCAAGCGCAAGCATAAGAAGGATCTGACCACAAACAAGCGTGCTCTGCGTCGTCTCCGCACTGCTTGCGAGCGTGCAAAGCGTACCCTGTCTTCTTCGACTCAGGCATCCATTGAGATCGATTCTCTGTTTGAGGGTACCGATTTCTATACCTCAATCACTCGTGCCCGTTTCGAGGAGTTGAACGCTGATCTTTTCCGTAGCACTATGGATCCCGTTGAGAAGGCTCTCCGTGATGCCAAGCTCGACAAGTCGGCCATTCATGATATTGTTTTGGTCGGTGGCTCAACTCGTATTCCCAAGGTTCAACGTTTGTTGCAGGATCTGTTCAATGGCAAGGAGTTGAACAAGTCCATCAATCCCGATGAGGCTGTTGCCTATGGCGCTGCTGTCCAGGCTGCCATCTTGCACGGTGATAAGTCACAGGAGGTTCAAGATTTGCTTTTGCTCGATGTTACTCCATTGTCGTTGGGTATTGAAACCGCTGGTGGTGTGATGAGCGTCCTCATTAAGCGTAACACAACCATTCCCACTAAGCAGACCCAGACTTTCACCACCTATTCGGACAATCAACCTGGTGTGCTGATTCAGGTATTTGAGGGAGAGCGTGCTATGACTAAGGATAACAATCTGTTGGGCAAATTCGAGCTTTCGGGCATTCCACCAGCACCACGTGGTGTACCACAAATCGAGGTCACCTTCGATATCGATGCCAACGGTATTTTGAATGTCACTGCTTTGGAGCGTTCGACCAACAAGGAAAATAAGATCACCATTACCAACGATAAGGGTCGTCTGTCCAAGGAGGATATTGAGCGTATGGTTAATGAGGCTGAGAAATACCGCAACGAAGACGAGAAACAGAAGGAGACGATTTCTGCTAAGAACGGTCTTGAATCATACTGCTTCAACATGAAGGCTACCCTTGATGAGGAAAATCTAAAGACCAAAATTTCCGATTCGGATCGTACCACGATCATGGATAAGTGCAACGAGACCATCAAGTGGCTTGATGCCAACCAGTTGGCCGATAAGGAGGAATATGAACATCGTCAGAAGGAACTTGAGGGTGTCTGCAACCCAATCATCACTAAGCTTTACCAGAGTGCTGGTGGTGCTCCTGGCGGTATGCCCGGTGGCATGCCCGGCGGTATGCCTGGCGCTGGTGGTGCTCCTGGTGCAGCTGGTGCTGGCGGTGCTGGACCCACCATTGAGGAGGTCGATTAAACAATTCGTCAAAAATAATATCCACAAACAGAATAAAACAAATTTAACTATATATACACATAAACACTACTCCAAATACAGCTCACACTAGCCTCTATATATATTTAACTTGGATTCTAAATTAGAAAAAAACCAACAACGACAACAATAAGGGAAAAACATACAATCTCTATAGAGGATCAAAGCAAGAGACTGTAACGACAACTGCTCTTGGTAATTTATATTATAATAATATAACGGCAACAATAAAAAAAAACTGCTCTAATAAAACTAAAGATAATAAATATATATTATATTATTATCATCATATTCTCATCGATCGATCATCCAAAACAATATTTGCTTGTACTTGAATAAAATAAAATAATTTGAGAATTGCAATTAAATATTTCGTTTATTTTCAATAGTTATTTATGAAAAATAAGTAGAATCAAAAGTCCTTCCCTTGTGACATTTATCTCCTGGTGTCTGATACCATGCGGATAGTAGGTATAAAAAGGTGTACTCTTATAATTGTTATAATTTGTATTTTATAAATACTTGAACTATCATTTAAACACAATATCGAATTTATAATTGCCATAGGAACTTTAACTTATTTCATATTATTTAACTGAATCCTATTGAATGCAAATGGTGCAATGAATCTAAGACTGTTTTTTGTTGTTGGTTGTCATTACTTAATCCACCCAGGCATAGTTTCCATCCTTAGTCAACTTGGCCACATGGTTGATAATAGGTAGCTCGTTGTTGTTGCTTTTGTAGGAACCCTGCAATTGGCCCTGTGTCCAGATGTCCCGTCTAATGCGAACCGATTTAACCTTGCCACCAAATACATTATCCAATGGCGGTGGTTCCTTCAGCTTAACCTGAAGTTCGCAATTCTCTACCTGCTCTTGGTTTTGCTGCTGCAGTTCATCCAGCGTTTTCTTTGGACTTCTTAGTTTCTTTTGATTACCACTTAGTTGATCGAGATATAATTGCCACTGCTGCAATTTGTCCTCAGCGGCGCGCAACATTTCAATGCTTCGTTCGTGTCCTGGATTAATACCAATTGGCTGAACGCCAGCAATCTCATTGAGATCAACTTTGATGGGTGCCAATGCCGAAATGGCACGAGATAAACCAATTTGAGTGTGACGTATACGATGCTCAGTTAGATCTGCACCAAGCAACTCCTCATGTGGATCCATACGTATGGGAATAACTTTATCGATAATGTAAAGCAGTAGAAATGTGGAACAAATTCCCCAACAAGTTAAACAGAAGGCAGATAAAGTTTGAATTCCTAGGAGATACCAACCGCCTCCCTTGAAAAGTCCGCTGCGTCCATTGGTGGTATCCATGGGTATAGGATTATCGGCAAACAAACCCACAGCAATAACACCCCAAATTCCGCATACGCCATGCACAGCACTTGCACCCACTGGATCATCAACGCCCAAGCGATCAAACAACGGCATGGCCAGGACACAAAATAATGACCCGATGGCACCAATGACCAAAGCCTCCCACGCACGATAAAGAAAGCAGCCGGCTGTAATAGAGACTAGGGAACCCAAGATACCATTGATTAAATCCATGATATCCATGCGACCATCGTGACGCCAAAACGAGTAGCTGAAAGTATTGAAAGATATGAATAAGGGATTCATATGCATTTCTGAACAATGGTAAGTCTTTTACATAGAACTGACAAATCCTCCTCCAAAAGAGCCCATCATAGTCATCACCGCGGCTCGTGCGGCATATTGCCATTTGGCACCACTAACACCATAGGTGCTGCCTGAATTGAAAGCCAACCAGCCCCACCAAAGCACAAAGAGTCCCATGCAGGCATTGACAGGATTACCCAACGGTAAAGGATCGTAGCCATCGGCATAACGTCCCAAACGTGGCCCAAGTATAGCCGCAGATGCAAATGAGGCGGCACCTCCAATCAAATGAACTGGTCCACTGCCAGCGATATCCACGGCACCCAAATTGTTAAGGAATCCATGTTCACCCCATACCCAACCGGCGGGAATGCAATAGACGACTGTGTTAAGCAAAGAGAATAGGCAATATGCCTTGAAATTGCATCTGCAGTGCAAGAGAGAAAAAAAAGAGTATACATTTTCTATTGAGGATTAGGCATACTGCACTTACCGTTCAGCCATGGCACCGCTAACAATTGTTGTCGAAGTCGTTGCAAACGACAGTTGAAATAAAAATGCGGCAAAGATTTGCCCCATTAGCTCATCACCAACGGGTGGATCCAATAAAAAATCACCAATGGCGATAAAAGGATTCGATAGAGGACCTCGGCCAAAGCTCATACCGTAGCCGAATAACCAATACGTAAATCCACCCAAAACAATATCAATAACATTCTTCATCATTATATTCACTTCATTTTTAATGGAAACACAGCCCGATTCCAACATACCGAAACCCGTTTGCATGGTGAATATAATGAATGATGAGGTTAGAACCCAATTTGTATCCTCAACCGATAGATCATAAAGTCCCGGTATAACGTAACTACTATTTCGTATCACACCTTTTAGAGCGGTCATCTGGGATGACGTTACATTCTCCAAATTTTCTGACATTCTTGTTTTTTATTTTTTTTTTAAAAATATATTCTTATCAAAAATTTTCACGTCCAACGTTAAGCTAAGTTTTGCACAAAGTGAGCAAACGGTTTTCTCAATGAAAAATTGTGAAAAATTGGGAAAATTGTCGGCATTTGATTTAAATGCAACTTAATCGTAGAGTATAGACTGCAACCTTAATTATTTAGTGCCGTTTTCTATGCGCGTTGTTTACAACAAAACAAGCTAATTATACCCAGTAAAAATATAAATTGTTTTTAAAGGGTTGCATAAATTGATAGTTCAAAAATTTCAAGTCGAATTTTTTTTTAATAATTATTATCTACAGAAAATGTAATTGTAATGTAGATTAATTTCTATCAAAATTTACTAGTAAACATAAATGTACATAATATTGATTTAATGCATTTAAAAAATATTAGCAATCAAAATTGTGTTATATTTTATACATTTATAAGTTTACAGGCTTATACCCAGCAGTGATTTTTTTCTATTATTACTTTTAACATTGAACTTCACATTGTCATTTACTTAATTGTGTTGTTGTTATTTTGGTTGCTATCGCATGCTTGCGAACAGTTTGCAAAGTTAATGAACTTGAACTTAAATTCAATTACAAAATTTAAGCAATTTTCTACTGTCCTATTTATCTTACATATTTACGCCAGTGCAATGTGCAATATCAATCGCATGCATGCATTAGCCGACTATCAGTTCGTTAATAAGAGCATAAGAATAAGCATTTACTTTTTAAAAATTTGCTTATTTTAAGCATTGCCCTGTATTGTATTAATTGAAATATAACGTATGTTTTTGTCAGCTTTCTTATCATTCATTTTATAAGAACGTAATCACATTACGTTATGGTTTGTCTTTACGTCAAACCGTTTTTATAATTATAGTATTTTATATTTGGTATTGTAGGAAATTTAAAAAAGGGCTTACTACGATTACTGCAAACGGTCACACAGATAAGTTTTAGCACTAGTTGGTGTTGTCTCGAACCTTCGTTAAAAACCGTTGCAATTATAAAATAAAAACAGTTAAAAAAACAACAACTTCAAGTTAATTGTGCAGTGTAAAGTGCAAAGTTAACAGTTTCGACATGTATTTCTTGGCAGTGCTTGCGTTTATTGGAAATGCCAAAGGTAAAAATTCATGCATTGAAAACTTGAAAAAAAAACTTTATACACACACACATACACCAGATTAGAGGAGAACATCCTTGTGTGCTGTTAAAAAAAGAAAGAGCGAGAGAGAAAGAGCAAGAGTATGAAAACTGTATTTTTTTTCTAGTTTTTCAAAAATTTAAAATTTTAATATGTATTTCATACAAATTGAATATTAAATAAAAATTTTTAAGGACATTTGTGACAATTTTTTTTTCTTGCAAAATCAATTTCTATTGCTGTTCTCTTTTTCTACAATAAATGTGGAATATGGTCCATGGCCACAGCAGAGTTTCACAATTTATGGGACACAGCAGGGCACACATACATTTATTCGCTCACGCATATACACATACATACATAAACGCTGCGTTGCGCTCTCGGCAACTCCTGCAAAAAGGGGGCATAACGGTTTTCTGTTGGCGTGCAAAATGTTGCGTTGGCCGTTACAGCCCAACCACCTACAGCTTGTTCAATCTCTATTCCGTTCTTGCTCACGCTCTCTCGCTGTCTGTGCATGCACATACATACATACATACATACATACATATATATCATCATGGGCTGTACAGTGTACACTGTTTATTTTTGCATGTATGTATACTCTGGTTGGTTATGTTTGGATGTGTATGTTCATTATTGGGGCAGAATTGGGTGTGTGTAGTTGGTCTGTATGTGTGTATCGCAAAAATTTCACTTGGAAACTCGCATCATTTGATTTTTTGCGGGGGCGTAGCACACACTGCTTGCCATTTAAGTTCGTGTGTCGTTTCCTGCATCGTGTTTCGTCGTTCGTTAGCTCATCGGTTCGTTTCGTGCCTGCATATTGTTGCAGATTCTCATTGCTCTGCTGTGTGTGTTCCGTTCTGGCTTATCCTTTTGCTGAAATATATTTGTTTTTAATTTGAATTTCCTTTTGCTGTTTAGCATCTAAATTATGTTGAAAATGTTTTGCGTTTGCATTTAATTTCATTCAAAGTGATAAATGTTATGACCTGCTGTGTATAAATGTATATATGAGCGTGTGTGTGTGTGTGCTAAACTGTCTGTTTGAGTACAGCACCTGCTGCATTTTGTATGTATGCGAGTGTGTGTTTAAGTGTGAGCCAGTTGGCGAAAAAAAGGTAACTGTTAAATCAGCAGCTTAACGAAAGTTGGTCAAGTGTGTCAAAATAAAGAGAATCGTACAGTTGTTCATAAATACATACCTATGTACATGGGTTAGTATTCGTATGTGTGTGAATAATATAATATATATATATATATATATACATATGTGTGTGTGTGTGTATAATTAACTGTTGTTTTATTTACTAGTTTTAATATTTATTGGAAATGTAATTAGTCGAAATACGTTTTGATTTCACATAACCAAATGGAAATCAGTTGTAATATTCTAAAAATATATTAAAATATATTAAATAATATATATGTATAAATATATCGAAGTAGATATTCTACATTTGATTTTTATATGTATGAATACCCACAAAGTATGTTACGAATATTTCAAAGCTTATTTCAAAACATATATACATATATTTTATATAATATTTGTATATTATAATTATTAAATATAAAAACTTCAGATGGAAATGCTGTCAGCTCCAGCATGGGTCAGGGCGGGCATTGTCGGGATTACAATGGAAAGTTGTATGAAACGGGCATGCACTATATGCCAGGACCGGATTCGTGTCGTTTGTGCATATGTGACAGCGGGCTACCTAAGGCTTGTAAAATGGTTCTATGCGAGGCCTTCAGCAAATGCAAATCTTTTCAAACCGTTGGCAGCGGCAACAATTGCTGTGAGGTCATTTGTCTTGATGATCAGTTTAGCGATGGCAGTACTGATTTTGGAATTTGACTCGTGGCCAGTGGCATTACGGCCACGCTCTCATTATCCTTACTCTTTTTCCTGGTAAATCGACTGCGCCAGCGAAAGATGCGTGCTAGAGAGAATCGTCAGAATGCCGAAGATCAACGGAGTATTGTCGGAAGCATTGGGTAAGTTTTCTTATAATTCATAAGGTAAATTTTTAAAATGTATACTTAGAAAAAACCATGTAATTTTTGTATAGAGATAAGCTAGAAAATGATATACATATGTACATATATTTTTACTTTATTTTATGTATTTCATCACAATGCAGCTACATCGCTGGGAATATGGGCTATATGGAGGGGAATTTGAGTGCCATAGATTATACGTATGGTGGGGCAACAACACATTACCCGCTATGGAAGCCGCCTAGTGGTTATTTTCCACGTGGCGAGGCGCCACCGCCTTACGAGGAGGCTGTGGCCATATCTCAAGCGGAGGCAATAAGTGCACAATGTACCGTTACATTGCCTAGTCATGCTCAGCGACAGGCTGTTGCAAGTGTTAGTCAGCAACAACAGCAGCAACAGCAATTGCAACAGCAACAGTTGCAGCATCATCAATTACAACAACAACAGCAAATACATCTACAACAGCAACAACATCTACAGCAACATACACTGCAGTTGCATACACAACCGCAGCAACATCCACATCCTCATGCCTATACGCAGCAACTTATGCCAGTAGCTGCAGCACATGCCACCCATGCACAACATGCAACACATCAGTTGACTGCTGCCGCACAAACGAATCAGTTCACACAGAGCACAACAAATCTGATCAATATAAATATCAACAGCGGTGGCGTAACAACAATTGCAACTGGTGAGAATCATCAGCCCCCTTACAGTCTACAAACAGAACAACAACAGCAGCAACAACAACAACAGCTACAACAACAACAACAACAACAACAACAACAACAGCAACAACAACAACAGCAGCAGCAGCAGCAACAACAGTTACAGCAACAGCAACAGCTTCAGTTGCAGCAGCAGTTACAGCAAAATACTCTTGAGCAACAGCAGCAGCAACAGTTGTTGCAGCAACAAAACAATTCTATTTGTGTTCAAACATTACCAACGACCAAATCAAGCGAGTGTAGTTATAAAAATTGTCATCTTAATATAAGTGCAAGTGTAACAACAGCTGCCGCATCTACAGCGGCTTCAGCTGTGGCAGCACGCCGCACACCACGCGGCTCACAAGAGTTGTTGCACCAACAGCAGCAACAATATTTAACTGTTGCTGATGTAGAGATAAATGCAAGCGCCTCTGCAGCAAGTTATCATTCGCTGCCAGCATCGGCTGAGTTGCATCATCAACAACAGCAACATCATCAGCAGCAGCAGCAACAGTTGCTGGCAGCAGCGCTGTCAACACCAGCGATTGATATGTTGCCTCCGTTGGAAATTGCAACAATAACATCGGCGCCCGGTTGCAACACAGCCGATTCAGTCACTCAAACGTTGCCCATGCCATTGCCACTACACGCCGCACTCAAACAACAGCAGCAGCAGCAACATGGCAGTAAGACGCCTTCCTCATCGCGTCGGTATCATCGTACCATTCCACGTTACTTTGCTGTGGCAGATCCATTGCAAGTGGTCACTGTAAAGCCCAAATCTAGTTCCAGTTCAAGTTCGAGTGATGTGGCAACAACACCAGCTACCAGTAACAATATCAATAGTAACAGTAACACTAGTAGCAGCACCAGCACTACCAGCAAATTGAGCAAGAAACCGATGTGTCAGTGTCCCGTACAACATGTGCCCATGTCATACATGGGCGCCGGTAAACTGTTTGCAAGCACCAGTAATAGTTGCTCCTTATCACCTGGCGCTGGTACACGCCATGCTGCTACATTGGCCTATGGACAACGTGCCAAATCGGCAACAAACTTGCAGCAACATTTACCGCACAGCCAGGAGTTACTGCTTGGCTCACGTAATTCTTGCACTCATGAGCCAAAGATTTCAACTATATCTAAACAAGTTGGCGATGAACTGCAGCAAGCACATGCATCGTCTTCAAATGTGTCATCCATAATACCGCCTCCTCCCTTGCAACATCACGATGATGTCAGTGCACCACCCATTGTCTTGGGACGTGTGCAAAAACGTTCATCATCCAGCTCGGAACGTGTGCGTAGTACAAGCAGCAGCAGCAGCGGACGAACTACTTCCAGCAGTGGCGTTGCAGGCGTTGATGTCCTTTCCAGCGCTTATTTGAATCGAAAGGTGAGTTCGAAATGTAAGTAATCCCATCCGATTGCGATAATGTTAATGATTCTACTAATCTTGTAATTTACAAATTATTGATTCCAAAAAAATATTGAATGGAACTATTTAAAATTGATTGGCAAATGTGAAATTGAAGAAAATAATATATGTTTTTAATTGGTTAATAAATTTTTAAAACTGCGAGCAAATAAAATGAAATGTGAAAGTACAAATCTATGCTAGGAATAATTATATTAATTAACTTCTGATTATAATTGTGTTCTTTTCAAAGAGCTCTCATTACATAGATTTTCTTTCACATTTATGTTCAAATTGTAATTTTTTATTTTATTCTATCACTTAACATTCCTAGTGCTTTTTACAGGTTGATGCTTACTTGAGTTTGACACAGAAACAACAGCAACATTTCTATAATCAGCAACAGACGCAGCAGCAACAACAACAGCAGCCGCAGTCGCATCAACAACAGCAACAACAGCAACAGCAGCATCAGCATAATGAGCAAAACAATCCAATTTTACCACCGAAACTTTATAAAAGTTTAACGAATTTAAAAACAGCGACAACAGCAAATACATCAGCTGGTATAAAAGAAACATCAAGTAACAGCAATGGTAACAATAACAATGCTGTAGCTACAATTTATACGCTGACAACGAAAAAAGAACAAGGAACAACACCAACATTGACATTGCCACCAGCGGCAAGTCCATCTTCGGCAAGTTGCAGTGAAAAGTCTATTAATAGCAGTAACAAAATAAATTCAAGCACATTTTATCCTTTGGCAAATAATCATGTTACTTACACATTGCCCAAAAATATTAGCGGCAAAATCTCTTTAAATAGCACAATTAATAGTGTTGTAAGCAAAGTTCCATCGGTAATTAGCATTCCACCGCTGGAGAATAACAATGATAAAAAAGAGATGATGGCATCGTCATCATCGTCAGCATTAACATCTGTCTCAACATTGCCATCGGCATCGGCGATAAGCAAAAGCACAACTTTACCAAAGATTCTGCGTGTAAAATCATCGACAATAGCAACAGCTGATACGACAACAACCACAGTTACAACCTGTCAAATGCCAAATTATCCGCAGAATAGTCGCAATACCGCTCCACACAAGCAACTGCCAGTTTGTACCACATCAAAAAATTGCTTAAACCCTAATGAACATTTTCTGCCTAATGACACAAGTCTCGATGATGATTATCTAAGTGAATGTGAGAATTGTAAAATTGCACAAAGTGCCAAATATTATCTTGATGCTGAATTAAGTGGTGGAGGTGGAGGCACATCCTCTGCTACGCCCCAAGAAACGATGACATTGCAGCGTAAATCATTAGAGGAAACTAAAGAGGAGACACACGATAGTTACTATCGCAGCTCGCACACGTTGCCCAGCAATGCCAAAAAGCATGGGTAACATCTCCAACAAATAACACAAAATAATTAAAAAACCAAAAATTAATAATTTCTTTCTTTTCAGCAAAAATAACAACCGAGAAGCGTGGCAATTTTCAACAATACCTGCTGCGAGTTCATCGGATGAAGATGTAAATGAATGAGATTTAAGCCATTTTCTTTAAGATGTCACAACCAAATATACGCCAAAAGAAAAAATAAAAACATTTGCTAAAACATCTAAAAATTGTGCATCCTAAAGAAAATGTAGGCTTTTAAATAAATAACGAAAAAACTGTCAAAAAAAAATAAAATAAAAAAAGAATAAATATTGTACACTGTATAAAAACTAATTTTGTAAAATTTAAAATTGCTCACAATATATATAAAAATAATATATACATATATTTATAAATTAATAATGTAGATATTTAAAACATTGGCATGTATAATTCGCATAAAAACCTGTTTATAATATTTATATCTATTTAATTAAAAAAAACCTGTTGGAAAATTGCGTTCGTTCGTCAAATACGCGCTCAAAATTGTTAAATACTATAATTAGATATTAATAAAATATTGATAAATATATATATATATATATATATATATATATAATTAAAAATGTGTAGTGTAGTCAGAGTTTAAAGAATTAAATTATATAAAAGAAAATTTTAGAAAACTAAAACTCCAATTTTGCCAATGTTAAGTGTCAATAAATTGTGCGATTAATAATATATGTATGTAATATATAATATATAAAATATAGTTACAAATTCTAACTTGTTATTAAACATCATTCATCACCGACAGTTATATATATTTTGATCAAATATTATCATTTTTTATAATTTATTTACGTACAGAGTAAATTTTATAATTTAATCAAAAGAATTATTATATTTTTCAATGATATTTCTTTTTTTAATCGAACGAAAAGTAAAATTTGTATTTCAACACACATTTTAAGACCGAACAATTGCACATTGAATCAATACACTTAAATTAATAATTATACTCGTCAGGTTAAATGTAAATGTCTATGTAATAACTAATAAAAAATAAAAACAGTTTCAACACAAAAAACAAATATACAAATTAACAAAAACAAAAAAAACAAGGATTAAATATACATATGTGTTTATTATTAAGTATATGCAAAGATAACCAAAAATAGCACTTTAAAGTGTTCATAATGTATGTACATCAAATTAGAATGATTTTCATGTTCAGAAAATAACATAATATATATGTATATGTATATCTATGTATGTATATGTATGTATGTACGTAATAGAATTGTTCTTAATTGTGTTAAATGATATCAATTGAAAAACCATTTATTACAAATATTACAAGTAATTGAAAATTCACAAAACATAAACAAAAATAAACCGACTTATGACAAATATTCAAAATTCTTGTACACGAAAACGAAATGCGATTGTTTCATAAATGTTTACTGTATTTGTAACTTGTACCGAAAGCGCATATTTAGTTATTATATTTACTGTTCACGGATTTTGAGATATAGATCTGTAACACATACATATATACATAAATGCTGCATTGTAGACATAAATGAAATTAGTTTATAATATTTGCTGTACTCGGATCTTGAAATACAGATCTGATACATATATACTTACAAATGCTGTATTGTAGACCTAAGAAATTCGACAATTCGTATTGTCAATAGATATAGACAAAGTTGTCACATTTCACATAGTTAAGAGAAACCAAATAATTATAATTAAATTAAGTAAAAAGCCAAAGATAAGAAAAGAATGCAAAATATTAATGAAATTAATAATAACTTTCGGTATTTGTTCTTCAATTTATTGCCAAAATTGATTCGTTTTTACTTCTGTTGTAATCTAGGTTAAAATTCTTTAATTTCCTATCACATATATTATACGCATAATATATTTTACATTTGTCTAATATTATATCGCTGTGACAAAGCCTGCTTAAAACTCAAATTGTGTTCAAATGTCGCTCAAATTTATAGGGTATCAAATATACAATATAAATATAAATATTATAATTCAATTTGAATTCTTTTATGTGTGTGTTCAACGAAGAAACATTTCTTGTTCAAAGCGTACTGACCACAACGCAGAGAAAAAGACAAGTATTTGCATTAAAAATAAAGTATTACAGTAAAAATCAAGTAAAGAGAACTCTCCTTGAATCTCAATAGTATTAAATAAAAACCGAAAAAAAATAATTACAAACACATTTTCAGTAATTTAATTAAAACTTAATAAACGATAAAAACAAACACAACGTATATATGGTATGTGGATCGCGACTAAGTACGAATTTTTATTAATTAAGCTATTTCACGATATAATGAATTTCAAAATAAAACAACCGTAAGAGCCCAAGAAAGAATTATTAAAAACTATGAAAATCAAATAAATGTAGTTTACAAAATAAATTAGTGTGCGAATAGCTCTATAATAAAATAAAATAATAAAATCATATACGATACAAGAATTCCAAAAATTAATAATAAATTAAATGTTTCAAAAGTATAATAAACGATGTAATGTTTCAAAAACGGTATTGTGAAATTTGTAATAATAATGCTTAAACACGAATAAAAATATGGTCTATGAAAAAAATTAGCTCTTTTTATCACTTGCAGAGGGTATGTTCATTTTGAACAGGAGTTTGTAATGCTCCTTAGGAGGCGTGGTAGACCCAACAAAGTATAAGTTCCTGATCAGTGTGGACTGGTGAATCCAGATCTGTGTGTTTAAGCATTATTATTACAAATTTCACAATACCGTTTTTGAAACATTACATCGTTTATTATACTTTTGAAACATTTAATTTATTATTAATTTTTGGAATTCTTGTATCGTATATGATTTTATTATTTTATTTTATTTTAGAGCTATTCGCACACTAATTTATTTTGTAAACTACATTTATTTGATTTTTATAGTTTTTAATAATTCTTTCTTGGGATCTTACGGTTGTTTTATTTTGAAATTCATTATATCGTGAAATAGCTTAATTAATAAAAATTCGTACTTAGTCGCGATCCACATACCATACATACGTTGTGTTTGTTTTTATCGTTTATTAAGTTTTAATTAAATTACTGAAAATGTGTTTGTAATTATTTTTTTTTCGGTTTTTATTTAATACTATTGAGATTCAAGAAGAGTTCTCTTTACTTGATTTTTACTGTAATACTTTATTTTTAATGCAAATACTTGTTTTTTTTTTCTCTGCGTTGTGGTCAGTACGCTTTGAACAAGAAATGTTTCTTCGTTGAACACACACATAAAAGAATTCAAATTGAATTATAATATTTATATTTATATTGTATATTTGATACCCTATAAATTTGAGCGACATTTGAACACAATTTGAGTTTTAAGCAGGCTTTGTCACAGCGATATAATATTAGACAAATGTAAAATATATTATGCGTATAATATATTTGATAGGAAATTAAAGAATTTTAACCTAGATTACAACAGAAGTAAAAACGAATCAATTTTGGCAATAAATTGAAGAACAAATAACGAAAGTTATTATTAATTTCATTAATATTTTGCATTCTTTTCTTATCTTTGGCTTTTTACTTAATTTAATTATAATTATTTGCTTTCTCTTAACTATGTGAAATGTGACAACTTTGTCTATATCTATCGACAATCTGAATTGTCGAATTTCTTAGGTCTACAATACAGCATTTGTAAGTATATATGTATCAGATCTGTATTTCAAGAACCGAGTACAGCAAATATTATAAACTAATTTCTTTTACTTATCATATGTCTACAATGCAGCATTTATGTATATATGTATGTGTTATAGTTCTATATCTCAAAATCCGTGAACAGTAAATATAATAACTAAATATGCGCTTTCGGTACAAGTTACAAATACAGTAAACATTTATGAAACAATCGTATTTCGATTTCGTGTACAAGAATTTTGAATATTTGTCCTAAGTCGGTTTATTTTTGTTTATGTTTTGTGAATTTTCAATTACTTTTAATATTTGTAATAAATGTTTTTCAATTGATATCATTTAACACAATTAAGAACATTCCTATTACGTATATACATACATATACATACATAGATATACATATATATTATGTTATTTTCTGAACATGAAAATCATTCTAATTTGATGTACATACATTATGAACACTTTAAAGTGCTATTTTTGGTTATCTTTGCATTTACTTAATACTAAACACATATGTATATTTAATCCTTGTTTTTTTTTTTCCTTTTTTTGTTTTTGTTGATTTGTATATTTGTTTTTTGTGTTGAAACTGCTTTTATTTTTTATTAGTTATTACATAGACATTTACATTTAACCTGACGAGTATAATTATTCATTTAAGTGTATTGATTCAATGTGCAATTGTTCGGTCTTAAAATGTGTGTTGAAATACAAATTTTACTCTTCGTTCGTTTAAAAAAAGAAATATCATTGAAAAATATAATAATAATTCTTTTGATTAAATTATAAAATTTACTCTGTAATTAAATAAATAAATTATAAAAAATGATAATATTTGATCAAAATATATATATCTGTCGGTGATGAATGATGTTTAATAACAAGGTAGAATTTGTAACTATTTTTATATTTATATTATATATTACATACATATATTATTAATCGCACAATTTATTGACACTTAACATTGGCAAAATTGGAGTTTTAGTTTTCTAAAATTTTCTTTTATATAATTTAATTGTTTAATCTTTAAACTCTGACTACACTACACATTTTTAATTATATATATATATATATATAATTATTTATGTATATATATATTTATCAATATTTTATTAATATCTAATTATAGTATTCAACAATTTTGAGCGAGTATTTGACGAACGAACCTAAATTGCCAACAATTTTTTTTAATTGAATAGATATAAATATTATAAACAGGTTTTTATGCGAATTATACATGCCAATGTTTTAAATATCTACATTATTAATTTATAAATATATGTATATATTATTTTTCTATATATTTTGAGCAATTTTAAATTTTACAAATTTAGTTTTTATACAGTGTACAATATTTATTCTTTTTTTTTTTATTTTTTTTTTGACAGTTCTTTAGTTATTTATTTAAAAGCCTACATTTTCTTTAGGATGCACAATTTTCGGATGTTTTAGCAAATGTTTTTATTTTTTCTTTTGGCGTATATTTGGTTGTGACATCTTAAAGAAAATGGCTTAAATCTCATTCATTTACATCTTCATCCGATGAACTCGCAGCAGGTATTGTTGAAAATTGCCACGCTTCTCGGTTGTTATTTTTGCTGAAAAGAAAGAAATTATTAATTTTTGGGTTTTTTTTAATTATTTTGTGTTAGTTGTTGGAGATGTTACCCATGCTTTTTGGCATTGCTGGGCAACGTGTGCGAGCTGCGATAGTAACTATCGTGTGTCTCCTCTTTAGTTTCCTCTAATGATTTACGCTGCAATGTCATCGTTTCTTGGGGCGTAGCAGAGGATGTGCCTCCACCTCCACCACTTAATTCAGCATCAAGATAATATTTGGCACTTTGTGCAATTTTACAATTCTCACATTCACTTAGATAATCATCATCGAGACTTGTGTCATTGGGCAGAAAATGTTCATTAGGGTTTAAACAATTTTTTGATGTGGTACAAACTGGCAGTTGCTTGTGTGGAGCGGTATTGCGACTATTCTGCGGATAATTTGGCATTTGACAGGTTGTAACTGTGGTTGTTGTCGTATCAGCTGTTGCTATTGTCGATGATTTTACACGCAGAATCTTTGGTAAAGTTGTGCTTTTGCTTATCGCCGATGCCGATGGCAATGTTGAGACAGATGTTAATGCCGACGATGATGACGATGCCATCATCTCTTTTTTATCATTGTTATTCTCCAGCGGTGGAATGCTAATTACCGATGGAACTTTGCTTACAACACTATTAATTGTGCTATTTAAAGAGATTTTGCCGCTAATATTTTTGGGCAATGTATAAGTAACATGATTATTTGCCAAAGGATAAAATGTGCTTGAATTTATTTTGTTACTGCTATTAATAGACTTTTCACTACAACTTGCCGAAGATGGACTTGCCGCTGGTGGCAATGTCAATGTTGGTGTTGTTCCTTGTTCTTTTTTCGTTGTCAGCGTATAAATTGTAGCTACAGCATTGTTATTGTTACCATTGCTGTTACTTGATGTTTCTTTTGAACCTGCTGATGTATTTGCTGTTGTCGCTGTTTTTAAATTCGTTAAACTTTTATAAAGTTTCGGTGGTAAAATTGGATTGTTTTGTTCATTATGCTGATGCTGCTGTTGCTGTTGTTGCTGCGACTGCGGCTGCTGTTGTGGTTGCTGCTGCGTCTGTTGCTGATTATAGAAATGTTGCTGTTGTTTCTGTGTCAAACTCAAGTAAGCATCAACCTGTAAAAAGCACTAGAAATGTTAAGTGATAGAATAAAATAAAAAAATTACAATTTTAACGAGAGCTCTTTGAAAAGTACACAATTATAATCAGAAGTTAATTAATATAATTATTCCTATCATAGATTTGTAGTTTCACATTTCGTTTTATTTGCTCGCAGTTTTAAAAATTTATTAACCAATTAAAAACATATATTATTTTCTTCAATTTCACATTTGCCAATCAATTTTAAATAGTTCCATTCAATATTTTTTTGGATTTGTAAATTACAAGATTAGCAGAATCATTAACATTATCGCAATCGGATGGGATTACTTACATTTCGAACTCACCTTTCGATTCAAATAAGTGCTGGAAAGGACATCAACGCCTGCAACGCCAGTGCTGGAAGTAGTTCGTCCGCTGCTGCTGCTGCTTGTACTACGCACACGTTCCGAGCTGGATGATGAACGTTTCTGCACACGTCCCAAGACAATGGGTGGTGCACTGACATCATCGTGATGTTGCAAGGGAGGAGGCGGTATTATGGATGAGACATTTGAAGACGATGCATGTGCTTGCTGCAGTTCATCGCCAACTTGTTTAGATATAGTTGAAATCTTTGGCTCATGAGCGCAAGAATTACGTGAGCCAAGCAGTAACTCCTGGCTGTGCGGTAAATGTTGCTGCAAGTTTGTTGCTGATTTGGCACGTTGTCCATAGGCCAATGTAGCAGCATGGCGTGTACCAGCGCCAGGTGATAAGGAGCAACTATTACTGGTGCTTGGAAACAGTTTTCCGGCGCCCATGTATGACATGGGCACATGTTGTACGGGACACTGACACATCGGTTTCTTGCTCAATTTGCTGGTAGTGCTGGTACTGCTACTAGTGTTACTGTTACTATTGATATTGCTACTGGTAGCTGGTGTTGTTGCCACATCACTCGAACTTGAACTGGAACTAGATTTGGGCTTTACAGTGACCACCTGCAATGGATCTGCCACAGCAAAGTAACGTGGTATGGTACGATGATACCGACGCGATGAGGAAGGCGTCTTACTGCCATGTTGCTGCTGCTGCTGTTGTTTGAGTGCGGCGTGTAGTGGCAATGGCATGGGCAACGTTTGAGTGACCGAATCGGATGTGTTGCAACTGGGCGCCGATGTTATTGTTGCAATTTCCAACGGAGGCAACATATCAATCGCTGGTGTTGACAGCGCTGCCGCCAGCAACTGTTGCTGCTGCTGCTGATGATGTTGCTGTTGTTGATGATGCAACTCAGACGATGCTGGCAGCGAATGATAACTTGCTGCAGAGGCGCTTGCATTTATCTCTACATCAGCAACAGTTAAATATTGTTGCTGCTGTTGGTGCAACAACTCTTGTGAGCCACGTGGTGTGCGGCGTGCTGCCACAGCTGAAGCCGCTGTAGATGCGGCAGCTGTTGTTACACTTGCACTTATATTAAGATGACAATTTTTATAGCTACACTCGCTTGATTTGGTCGTTGGTAATGTTTGAACACAAATAGAATTGTTTTGTTGCTGCAACAACTGTTGCTGCTGCTGTTGCTCAAGAGTATTTTGCTGTAACTGCTGCTGCAACTGAAGCTGTTGCTGTTGCTGTAACTGTTGTTGTTGCTGCTGCTGCTGTTGTTGTTGCTGCTGCTGCTGTTGTTGCTGTTGTTGTTGTTGTAGCTGATGTTGTTGTTGCTGCTGTTGTTGTTCTGTTTGTAGACTGTAGGGGGCTGATGATTCTCACCAGTTGCAATTGTTGTTACGCCACCGCTGTTGATATTTATATTGATCAGATTTGTTGTGCTCTGTGTGAACTGATTCGTTTGTGCGGCAGCAGTCAACTGATGTGTTGCATGTTGTGCATGGGTGGCATGTGCTGCAGCTACAGGCATAAGTTGCTGCGTGTAGGCATGAGGATGTGGATGTTGCTGCGGTTGTGTATGCAACTGCAGTGTATGTTGCTGTAAATGTTGTTGCTGTTGTAGATGTATTTGCTGTTGTTGTTGTAATTGATGATGCTGCAACTGTTGCTGTTGCAATTGCTGTTGCTGCTGTTGTTGCTGACTGACACTTGCAACAGCCTGTCGCTGAGCATGACTAGGCAATGTAACGGTACATTGTGCACTTATTGCCTCCGCTTGAGATATGGCCACAGCCTCCTCGTAAGGCGGTGGCGCCTCGCCACGTGGAAAATAACCACTAGGCGGCTTCCATAGCGGGTAATGTGTTGTTGCCCCACCATACGTATAATCTATGGCACTCAAATTTCCCTCCATATAGCCCATATTCCCAGCGATGTAGCTGCATTGTGATGAAATACATAAAATAAAGTAAAAATATATGTACATATGTATATCATTTTCTAGCTTATCTCTATACAAAAATTACATGGTTTTTTCTAAATATACATTTTAAAAATTTACCTGATGAATTATAAGAAAACTTACCCAATGCTTCCGACAATACTCCGTTGATCTTCGGCATTCTGACGATTCTCTCTGGCACGCATCTTTCGCTGGCGCAGTCGATTCACCAGGAAAAAGAGTAAGGATAATGAGAGCGTGGCCGTAATGCCACTGGCCACGAGTCAAATTCCAAAATCAGTACTGCCATCGCTAAACTGATCATCAAGACAAATGACCTCACAGCAATTGTTGCCGCTGCCAACGGTTTGAAAAGATTTGCATTTGCTGAAGGCCTCGCATAGAACCATTTTACAAGCCTTAGGTAACCCGCTGTCACATATGCACAAACGACATGAATCCGGTCCTGGCATATAGTGCATGCCCGTTTCATACAACTTTCCATTGTAATCCCGACAATGCCCGCCCTGACCCATGCTGGAGCTGACAGCATTTCCATCTGAAGTTTTTATATTTAATAATTATAATATACAAATATTAAATAAAATACATTTTTTTTTTTAAATAAATATATTTATATATTTATTGTTAATTTACAATCTATCTATCTAAAGATAATAAGTAAATGCTATGACGTAGGTAATGACAGAATTTTTCATTTATAACATTTCCAGACCTGAGTAGGAATCGAACCCACGACTGTGTTGATTAGGGGATACGGGATTACCCACTCGACCAACACAGCTTTGAAATATTCGTAACATACTTTGTGGGTATTCATACATATAAAAATCAAATGTAGAATATCTACTTCGATATATTTATATATACTATTTAATATATTTTAATATATTTCTAGAATATTACAACTGATTTCCATTTGGTTATGTGAAATCAAAACGTATTTCGACTAATTACATTTCCAACAAATATTAAAACTAGTAAATAAAACAACAGATAATTATACAGACACACACATATATATATATATATATATATATTTTTTTTTCACACACATACGAATACTAACCCATGTACATAGGTATGTATTTATGAACAACTGTACGATTCTCTTTATTTTGACACACTTGACCAACTTTCGTTAAGCTGCTGATTTAACAGTTACTTTTTTTCACCAACTGGCTCACACTTAAACACACACTCGCATACATACAAAATGCAGCAGGTGCTGTACTCAAACAGACAATTTAGCACACACACACACGCTCATATATACATTTATACACAGCAGGTCATAACATTTATCACTTTGAATGAAATTAAATGCAAACGCAAAACATTTTCAACATTATTTAGATGCTAAACAGCAAAAGGAAATTCAAATTAAAAACAAATATATCTCAGCAAAAGGACAAGCCAGAACGGAACACACACAGCACAGCAATGAGAATCTGCAACAATATGCAGGCACGAAACGAACCGATGAGCTAACGAACGACGAAACACGATGCAGGAAACGACACACGAACTAAAATGGCAAACAGTGTGTGCTACGCCCCCGCAAAAAATCAAATGATGCGAGTTTCCAAGTGAAATTTTTGCGATACACACATACAGACCAACTACACACACCCAATTCTGCCCCAAACATAACCAACCAGAGTATACATACATGCAAAAATAAACAGTGTACACTGTACAGCCCATGATGATATATATGTATATGATATATATGTATGTGTGTATGTATGTGCATGCACAGACAGCGAGAGAGCGATAGCAAGAACGGAATAGAGATTGAACAAGCTGTAGGTGGTTGGGCTGTAACGGCCAACGCAACATTTTGCACGCCAACAGAAAACCGTTATGCCCCCTTTTTGCAGGAGTTGCCGAGAGCGCAACGCAGCGTTTATGTATGTATGTATATATATGCGTGAGCGAATAAATGTATGTGTGCCCTGCTGTGTCCCATAAATTGTGAAACTCTGCTGTGGCCATGGACCATATTCCACATTTATTGTAGAAAAAGAGAACAGCAATAGAAATTGATTTTGCAAGAAAAAAAAATTGTCACAATGTCCTTAAAAATTTTTATTTAATATTCAATTTGTATGAAATACATATTAAAATTTTAAATTTTTGAAAAACTAGAAAAAAAATACAGTTTTCATACTCTTGCTCTTTCTCTCTCGCTCTTTCTTTTTTTAACAGCACACAAGGATGTTCTCCTCTAATCTGGTGTATGTGTGTGTGTATAAAGTTTTTTTTTCAAGTTTTCAATGCATGAATTTTTACCTTTGGCATTTCCAATAAACGCAAGCACTGCCAAGAAATACATGTCGAAACTGTTAACTTTGCACTTTACACTGCACAATTAACTTGAAGTTGTTGTTTTTTTAACTGTTTTTATTTTATAATTGCAACGGTTTTTAACGAAGGTTCGAGACAACACCAACTAGTGCTAAAACTTATCTGTGTGACCGTTTGCAGTAATCGTAGTAAGCCCTTTTTTAAATTTCCTACAATACCAAATATAAAATACTATAATTATAAAAACGGTTTGACGTAAAGACAAACCATAACGTAATGTGATTACGTTCTTATAAAATGAATGATAAGAAAGCTGACAAAAACATACGTTATATTTCAATTAATACAATACAGGGCAATGCTTAAAATAAGCAAATTTTTAAAAAGTAAATGCTTATTCTTATGCTCTTATTAACGAACTGATAGTCGGCTAATGCATGCATGCGATTGATATTGCACATTGCACTAGCGTAAGTATGTAAGATAAATAGGACAGTAGAAAATTGCTTAAATTTTGTAATTGAATTTAAGTTCAAGTTCATTAACTTTGCAAACTGTTCGCAGGCATGCGATAGCAACCAAAATAACAACAACACAATTAAGTAAATGACAATGTTAAAAGTAATAATAGAAAAAAATCACTGCTGGGTATAAGCCTGTAAACTTATAAATGCATAAAATATAAAACAATTTTGATTGCTAATATTTTTTAAATGCATTAAATCAATATTATGTACATTTATTTTTACTAGTAAATTTTGATAGAAATTAATCTACATTACAATTACATTTTCTGCAAATAATAATAATTAAAAAAAAATTCGACTTGAAATTTTTGAACTATCAATTTATGCAACCCTTTAAAAACAATTTATATTTTTACTGGGTATAATTAGCTTGTTTTGTTGTAAACAACGCGCATAGAAAACGGCACTAAATAATTAAGGTTGCAGTCTATACTCTACGATTAAGTTGCATTTAAATCAAATGCCGACAATTTTCCCAATTTTTTACAATTTTTCATTGAGAAAACCGTTTGCTCACTTTGTGCAAAACTTAGCTTAACGTAGGACGTGAACAATTTTGATAATATATTTTAAAAAAAAAAAAAAAAAAAACAAGAATGTCAGAAAATTTGGAGAATGTAACGTCATCCCAGATGACCGCTGTAAAAGGTGTGATACGAAATAGTAGTTACGTTATACCGGGACTTTATGATCTATCGGTTGAGGATACAAATTGGGTTCTAACCTCATCATTCATTATATTCACCATGCAAACGGGTTTCGGTATGTTGGAATCGGGCTGTGTTTCCATTAAAAATGAAGTGAATATAATGATGAAGAATGTTATTGATATTGTTTTGGGTGGATTTACGTATTGGTTATTCGGCTACGGTATGAGCTTTGGCCGAGGTCCTCTATCGAATCCTTTTATCGCCATTGGTGATTTTTTATTGGATCCACCCGTTGGTGATGAGCTAATGGGGCAAATCTTTGCCGCATTTTTATTTCAACTGTCGTTTGCAACGACTTCGACAACAATTGTTAGCGGTGCCATGGCTGAACGGTAAGTGCAGTATGCCTAATCCTCAATAGAAAATGTATACTCTTTTTTTTCTCTCTTGCACTGCAGATGCAATTTCAAGGCATATTGCCTATTCTCTTTGCTTAACACAGTCGTCTATTGCATTCCCGCCGGTTGGGTATGGGGTGAACATGGATTCCTTAACAATTTGGGTGCCGTGGATATCGCTGGCAGTGGACCAGTTCATTTGATTGGAGGTGCCGCCTCATTTGCATCTGCGGCTATACTTGGGCCACGTTTGGGACGTTATGCCGATGGCTACGATCCTTTACCGTTGGGTAATCCTGTCAATGCCTGCATGGGACTCTTTGTGCTTTGGTGGGGCTGGTTGGCTTTCAATTCAGGCAGCACCTATGGTGTTAGTGGTGCCAAATGGCAATATGCCGCACGAGCCGCGGTGATGACTATGATGGGCTCTTTTGGAGGAGGATTTGTCAGTTCTATGTAAAAGACTTACCATTGTTCAGAAATGCATATGAATCCCTTATTCATATCTTTCAATACTTTCAGCTACTCGTTTTGGCGTCACGATGGTCGCATGGATATCATGGATTTAATCAATGGTATCTTGGGTTCCCTAGTCTCTATTACAGCCGGCTGCTTTCTTTATCGTGCGTGGGAGGCTTTGGTCATTGGTGCCATCGGGTCATTATTTTGTGTCCTGGCCATGCCGTTGTTTGATCGCTTGGGCGTTGATGATCCAGTGGGTGCAAGTGCTGTGCATGGCGTATGCGGAATTTGGGGTGTTATTGCTGTGGGTTTGTTTGCCGATAATCCTATACCCATGGATACCACCAATGGACGCAGCGGACTTTTCAAGGGAGGCGGTTGGTATCTCCTAGGAATTCAAACTTTATCTGCCTTCTGTTTAACTTGTTGGGGAATTTGTTCCACATTTCTACTGCTTTACATTATCGATAAAGTTATTCCCATACGTATGGATCCACATGAGGAGTTGCTTGGTGCAGATCTAACTGAGCATCGTATACGTCACACTCAAATTGGTTTATCTCGTGCCATTTCGGCATTGGCACCCATCAAAGTTGATCTCAATGAGATTGCTGGCGTTCAGCCAATTGGTATTAATCCAGGACACGAACGAAGCATTGAAATGTTGCGCGCCGCTGAGGACAAATTGCAGCAGTGGCAATTATATCTCGATCAACTAAGTGGTAATCAAAAGAAACTAAGAAGTCCAAAGAAAACGCTGGATGAACTGCAGCAGCAAAACCAAGAGCAGGTAGAGAATTGCGAACTTCAGGTTAAGCTGAAGGAACCACCGCCATTGGATAATGTATTTGGTGGCAAGGTTAAATCGGTTCGCATTAGACGGGACATCTGGACACAGGGCCAATTGCAGGGTTCCTACAAAAGCAACAACAACGAGCTACCTATTATCAACCATGTGGCCAAGTTGACTAAGGATGGAAACTATGCCTGGGTGGATTAAGTAATGACAACCAACAACAAAAAACAGTCTTAGATTCATTGCACCATTTGCATTCAATAGGATTCAGTTAAATAATATGAAATAAGTTAAAGTTCCTATGGCAATTATAAATTCGATATTGTGTTTAAATGATAGTTCAAGTATTTATAAAATACAAATTATAACAATTATAAGAGTACACCTTTTTATACCTACTATCCGCATGGTATCAGACACCAGGAGATAAATGTCACAAGGGAAGGACTTTTGATTCTACTTATTTTTCATAAATAACTATTGAAAATAAACGAAATATTTAATTGCAATTCTCAAATTATTTTATTTTATTCAAGTACAAGCAAATATTGTTTTGGATGATCGATCGATGAGAATATGATGATAATAATATAATATATATTTATTATCTTTAGTTTTATTAGAGCAGTTTTTTTTTATTGTTGCCGTTATATTATTATAATATAAATTACCAAGAGCAGTTGTCGTTACAGTCTCTTGCTTTGATCCTCTATAGAGATTGTATGTTTTTCCCTTATTGTTGTCGTTGTTGGTTTTTTTCTAATTTAGAATCCAAGTTAAATATATATAGAGGCTAGTGTGAGCTGTATTTGGAGTAGTGTTTATGTGTATATATAGTTAAATTTGTTTTATTCTGTTTGTGGATATTATTTTTGACGAATTGTTTAATCGACCTCCTCAATGGTGGGTCCAGCACCGCCAGCACCAGCTGCACCAGGAGCACCACCAGCGCCAGGCATACCGCCGGGCATGCCACCGGGCATACCGCCAGGAGCACCACCAGCACTCTGGTAAAGCTTAGTGATGATTGGGTTGCAGACACCCTCAAGTTCCTTCTGACGATGTTCATATTCCTCCTTATCGGCCAACTGGTTGGCATCAAGCCACTTGATGGTCTCGTTGCACTTATCCATGATCGTGGTACGATCCGAATCGGAAATTTTGGTCTTTAGATTTTCCTCATCAAGGGTAGCCTTCATGTTGAAGCAGTATGATTCAAGACCGTTCTTAGCAGAAATCGTCTCCTTCTGTTTCTCGTCTTCGTTGCGGTATTTCTCAGCCTCATTAACCATACGCTCAATATCCTCCTTGGACAGACGACCCTTATCGTTGGTAATGGTGATCTTATTTTCCTTGTTGGTCGAACGCTCCAAAGCAGTGACATTCAAAATACCGTTGGCATCGATATCGAAGGTGACCTCGATTTGTGGTACACCACGTGGTGCTGGTGGAATGCCCGAAAGCTCGAATTTGCCCAACAGATTGTTATCCTTAGTCATAGCACGCTCTCCCTCAAATACCTGAATCAGCACACCAGGTTGATTGTCCGAATAGGTGGTGAAAGTCTGGGTCTGCTTAGTGGGAATGGTTGTGTTACGCTTAATGAGGACGCTCATCACACCACCAGCGGTTTCAATACCCAACGACAATGGAGTAACATCGAGCAAAAGCAAATCTTGAACCTCCTGTGACTTATCACCGTGCAAGATGGCAGCCTGGACAGCAGCGCCATAGGCAACAGCCTCATCGGGATTGATGGACTTGTTCAACTCCTTGCCATTGAACAGATCCTGCAACAAACGTTGAACCTTGGGAATACGAGTTGAGCCACCGACCAAAACAATATCATGAATGGCCGACTTGTCGAGCTTGGCATCACGGAGAGCCTTCTCAACGGGATCCATAGTGCTACGGAAAAGATCAGCGTTCAACTCCTCGAAACGGGCACGAGTGATTGAGGTATAGAAATCGGTACCCTCAAACAGAGAATCGATCTCAATTGATGCCTGAGTCGAAGAAGACAGGGTACGCTTTGCACGCTCGCAAGCAGTGCGGAGACGACGCAGAGCACGCTTGTTTGTGGTCAGATCCTTCTTATGCTTGCGCTTGAATTCCTGCACAAAGTGGGTGACAAGACGATTATCGAAATCCTCACCACCCAAATGGGTATCACCGGCCGTAGACTTGACCTCGAAGATGCCATCATCAATCGACAAAATGGAGACATCAAAGGTACCGCCGCCCAAATCGAAAATCAGAACATTTCGCTCACCAACAGCCTTCTTATCGAGGCCATAGGCAATGGCAGCTGCTGTCGGTTCGTTGATAATACGCAAAACATTCAAACCGGCAATGGTACCAGCATCTTTGGTTGCCTGACGCTGTGAGTCATTGAAATAGGCTGGCACAGTGATGACAGCATTAGTAACGGTCTTGCCCAAATAGGCTTCGGCAGTTTCCTTCATTTTGGTCAAAACCATTGAAGAGATTTCCTCCGGGAAGAAGGTCTTCTTTTCATCCTTGTATGTAACCTCAATTTTGGGCTTGCCATCAACACTGACTACATCGAATGGCCAATGTTTCATATCAGACTGTACAGCTGAATCATCAAATTTGCGACCAATAAGACGCTTAGCATCGAAGATTGTTTGAGTTGGGTTCATTGCCACCTGATTTTTGGCAGCATCACCAATCAAACGCTCAGTCTCGGTGAAGGCAACATACGATGGGGTTGTACGATTACCCTGATCGTTGGCAATGATCTCGACCTTTCCATGCTGGAAAACACCGACGCAAGAGTAGGTTGTACCCAAATCAATACCAACTGCAGGTGCTTTAGACATCTGTAAAGATAATTCAGAACGTAAAATTAGGATATAATTTTAAAAAAAATTTTATTTAGTTTTATTTATATATTTTTTTTTTTTTTGTGTATTTTATTCCAATGTCATTGAACTTTCTACTGTATATGAAAAGTTCACGAAATGTCTGGCAACGTTGTGTAGAATCGTATTGGAAATGGAAAAGCAAGCTGGAAGTGTTTTTTTTCGCTTCAATACGTATGTATTTTGTTTATTTGAAGGTTGAGACTGCTGCAACCCTGTTCATAAAAATAGAAAAATAATGTGCAGTTTGTTTTTCATTCCATTTGCATTAAAAATTTCTCATGGTGTGTCAGAACTGTTTGCGGCTAATTTCAAGATTCAGCACCGAAAACGATGATGGCGAAACGAAAATATGACTAATTTATATGGAAGAGACTCACGTATGTACATATGTATGTATATTACGTATGTATATTGTATATTAGTTGTACAAGCAAGATAATTTCAAGCAAGATAAATTCGAAGATAACAATGAAATGTAATTTGAACAATGGCAGCTGCTAATTTTCGTTCCAAGGTGCAACCACTCACACACACACGCAAACAAAGGAGAAAATTCTGGAATCTAAAAACCAACCACAAAACACACATGCCTCTGTTTGACATACATGTTATATATATATATATATATTTATTATGTGTATATATTTATTATGTGTATATATATTTATGTGTATATATATGTATATATATATATATATATATATATATATATATATATATACATCCCCTCATGAACGCTAAAAACCACGCCGTTTTGGTAAAACCTTTTGCCCCGGTACATTGTACAATGCACAGAAAAGAGACAACGACAGTGTACAAACACGCGCGCGCGGTAATTTTCTATGTAAGCAAGCATGTGTGTTCTCTATTCCAACCACGCGTGCAGCACGCATACAATGACAAACCCGGTTAGCAACGAATTTTTAAATATAGCAAAAATCTATATAAAACAAAATACAAATTTCTGTGCGATAGATGATTATTTTTAAATTAATGTTTAAAATTCATAAATATAAATTCAGATAGACGTCAGCGGTTGTTTCGAACGTCATTATGACTCACGTCTCTGAGTACATTGGTGTTTGAAATAAGTATGCATGACTATGACATTGGAAGTGTGATGCGGCAAAATTATTGTTCAATGAAATATTCCAGCACAAACTAGAGTCTATCACCGCCGCAACTCAAAATGTGGCAATTCCATATGCAATTTGTTTGATTATTCATTAAAACAAATTACTAATGTGTCATGACGCAATACATAATATAAATATATATCTATAAATAATATATATATAAATAATATACATATATATATATATATATATATATATATATATATATATTATGTATCACGTACGTAAATAATGTTCTTTGTGCACACAGTCAGATATAATACTTAACAAATTCTCTCAGCTTCAAATGCACCAAAAATAAAAGGAAAAAAATCTAATGCCTAATTTTTGATTTAAAGCTGAAAACTAGCCCAATGTTAAGTAATTTTTTTTCTAGGCAAGTACACGCGGTGACTCGAAAAGAGCACGTGTTCTTTTACAGTTATTAGAGGCCGGATACGGATAGGAAATACACAATTGTTTGTAAAACTAATAAACATGATTAAAGTAAAGCTCACCTTTTTTTGTTTTGTGTTGTTTCTTTTCAATTAAAAAATACTAAATATATGAATAACCGTGTAACTGCTGCTCTTCACTTTTGTCCCACTTTAATTTTTCTGTCGAATCGACACTCAGACGTTCGATCAATCTAGCACTTGTAATAGGAATAATGATGGCGTTCGAGTGCACCTTTACTTATAAGCGATTTCGGCTGGCTCTGGAAAATTCTAATATTCTCAATTCAACAGTATGGCAACGCTGCCAACGCTGTGTTTCCCTATCAACATGCATATTGTAGCCCTGGTGGATGAATTGCTTTTATTTGCAATTAAAAAGTGCGCTTATTTTCAAATTATATTATACGTTAAAGTAGCTACTGCTGTCATAAGAAAATAAACAACTGTAAAAATAACCACTTTATCACGACCCCACAAAGAACGTCGAGTAGCTCATGACAAGCACTATCAGATATACATAAACTGATATTAATAATCACAGGATTATAATATAAATAGGTTTTTATTTCAGTTTATCAGCAGATTAGCAGCAGCTATATAACTTGCAATAATTATCAATATATATTCAGTGTTTTGTATTAAATAGTTATATAAAAGGAATCATGAAATGCATAGGGTTTTTTAATTATTTTTAATTTACAATAATAAAAAAACAATTTTTTTAGTCTTTTTTATGCGTTTGAAGCTTGCAATTTGGTTCCACACCCTCGAAAATAGGACTGCTTTCACCGCCTCCACCACCTCCAGTAATAATTTTAATCAATTCCGCAATATGAGCATTAACGAACTAGAAAAAAAATTAAATATTTTATAAATAAAGAGCATTTGCCGTTAGTTTGATTTAATACACAACATACATCTTCTGCAGCTTGCACAACAGTATTCTGCTCATAGTCCCAGATGTCACCCAAAAGTTCCACACCAAGTTGATTGATTAGATTATGAATGAATTTATTAATACGTTCCTCCTCAAGCAAATTATCAAAATTCATTTTTAAATCTCCCAAATACAAATCGATCTTCAATCCTGTAATTTGAACAGGTAAAGTTATTTTCAGTCTGAATGAAATTTCAATACTGAAATCATTTATTGTGGCTCTGTAAGTAGATTGTGAATAAGGATAATATTATTTATATATTAAATATAATTTTTACTTTTACATACTCTGCATTTCCATCGCCTGCAAGATTAACTACATAGGCTAGCGAGCCTTTAGCAGTATAAAGAGACTTGAAATATGTATAAGGAAAAGTTACATTTATCGTACTGCGCGTAACAGGACTTAATGTTAGCTTATTTATAGCGAAATCGGAAAGTCCGTGCAGTGTGAAATTATCCACAGATCCTGTAAAACTGCACAACAAATTGATAATTTTAATTTTATGATTTAGATAAATTTCGTAACATTTACTTACTCTATAAGATATTGATTATTTATTGATGTCTCAGCATGTTTTATTTCCAAGGGATCTAATGCTGGTAGCCCTAAATTGGGTATCGGATGACACATACGTTTTTGCAGCTCCTCGAGAAATTTCTTTATATCCTCTTCGTAGATGCATGCAGCAGGTTGGAGGCATGAATAAATTGTTACTGCAATAAGCAGTAACTGCAGCAGGAAATTTCTTTTCATTTTTTATTAAAGTATTTTTCAGGATCCGTTAGGCTGCAACTGAAGTGTACAACTGAAATGGTTATGCAAAAAATTTTGTTTTTTGTGCGGCAGCATTTCCATTAGCCATTACAAATGTCAAGATACCAAAATGAAACAAATTATTTTATACTTATTGAGTTGGGGTATATTAACTTTGTGGATCAAGTTAGATAATGCAATAGTGCATTTATTTATCTGCAGTGAATTTAACTTTATATTACACATAATTAATATTTAAAACATTTATTTTACTTTGATAAATTAAAGTTTGATTAACTTTTTGATGTGCGAATATGTCGAAGTTATTATTATTTTCATCATGTAGTGTATTTGGACTACAGATATTATTGGCTATCATATTATTTTTTATTAATATTAAGAACAAAAGCTTATCATTATAGTGCTTGTTAAGGCCAGAACTAATAAACCCATAACACAAGTGTATCGCGTTATCAGTGCGGGCTTCCAATTTTCTGTCTCCGATTAGCTTTTTATTTGTTTTTTTGACTATTTAGGAATAATCTCAAAAATGCTTCATGAAAATCAAATAGCACTTAACAAAATATTGGATTAATCTAATCTACATAATTCTAGACTTGTTGAGGAGGTTGTCGCAAATGGTCGGGTATTTGTTGCAACTCAGTTTTGGATGCCTGCAATGCGACACCTTCGGGCAAATTGCGTTCAATGTATTCTAGGAAGGTGTCCAGCGTTGAGCCGGTCAATTTGTGAAAGTTCATATAGCGAAAATGTGTACGCACTTCATATTGGACACGATGTTTCTTATAGATGTGCACAGACTTTAACAGCGTCATCCGTTCATGATGCGCTTTACGGGGCGACCAACTGCAAAAGGTAGAAAGGACAGGGTTATATGTATTAATTGTTTTCTATTTTAAATTATAATACTTACCACTTGCCTTGTTCAATACCCAAATGATCAGCGGCGGTTGTTGCGAACCAGGTGAAGCTCTTTAATACAGCCGGATCAATGCCTCGTAACTCAATTTCCAACTTGCTATAAAGTTTATCGGGCTCTGTTGTGACTGTTGTAGTTGTTGTGTTTGATGATGAGTTTGTACTAGCTAATGCTGAAGTAAACCTGATTGGCTGCGTCAGACGCAATGTTTTCAATAACTGAAATTAACAAATAACGTTTAAAATATAGGTTTTCTTTAATAATTTGCTTTAAAACACATACCTGCAACATTTTGTTATTATTAGGATCGTGGTTATGCAAGTGCAGGCAAATATTTAATGATAACTATCGATAACCCCTTAATGTGGTACAGGGGCACGACAAAACCATCGGTTATTTAAACGTATTTCGCCGGGGTGTGGTAACATTGTTTGGTTGTGCACGTGCAAGTAAACATATTTAAAACATTAGTTGATATTAAATATTTAAGGCTTTTGAAATTAAAATAAAGAAATATGGATATCAATGAAGAAAAATATAAACGTGAGCAATACATAATTATCTATATGAACAGATAAATCACTTTTTACCTGTCATAGCTGTGTCCACTGAAATAAGTTCTGATGAGGATGAGGAGGCATACGATGATATTGATGAAGAAATGGAAGACAGTGAAGGGGAATCAACGCTTTGCCTCTTTTGTATTGAAGTTTTTAATGGAATCGAAAAAGCTATTGAACATTTAGGCAAAGAGCACAAAGTGGATCTGTCACAATTAAAGCAGAAATTCCAATTGGATCAATATGGTTTTATTAAGTTAATTAATTACATACGTGCAACTAAAATTAATGCAGAACAATTGTTGCTAGCACAGCAACCGCTATGGAATGATGAGAAGTATTTAAAGCCTTTAGAGTATGAGACTTGGCTCTGTTATGATTACGACGAAATTAAAACAGATGCAACATTTGGGAATGCCACTAGAGAGCAGGAGCTTATTCAACGCCTCGCCGAGCAACAGAAGCTATTGCAACAGGCCGATGAGGATATAAAGCGCATGCGACAGGATTATAGAACTCTTTTGGAAAAAGTTCACAGCGATGCAGAGGCTAACGAAGTAAGCAAGAACATTGTACGCAATGCTCCTACGCTTGACAAGGAATATTTCAATAGCTATTCGCACTTTGGTATACATCATGAGATGCTCAGTGATAAGGTAGGCAGCAATTATTAGCTCCACATCATTTATTTCTTATACATTTATTTATTCTTAAGGTTCGCACCAGCAGTTATCGTTCAGCTATAATGCAGAATCAGAACTTTATGCGTGGAAAATCCGTTCTGGATGTGGGTTGTGGCACTGGAATACTTTCCATATTTGCTTCACAAGCTGGTGCCGAAGCTGTCGTGGGTGTTGACAATTCGGAAATTGTCTACACAGCAATGGATATAGTGAGGTACCTAAAAATTGCAAATATTTCCTTTCCAGTGCATTAAACTTATTGTTCCAGGAAAAACAAAGTGAAAAATGTCCAACTGTTGAAAGGACGTCTGGAAGATACGGAATTACCAGAGGCAAAATATGATGTCATTATATCCGAATGGATGGGATATTTTCTACTATATGAAGCAATGTTGGATTCAATTATCTATGCACGCGAACAACATCTTAAACCAAATGGGATAATTTTACCAAATCGTTGTACACTTCATTTATTGGGAATTAATGAACAGTTGCATGCACAACATGTGGAATTCTGGTCCGATGTTTATGGCGTTGATATGAGTGATTTACGTAAACGCAGCATAGAAGAACCCCTAATGGAGGTTGTTGATCCCGAACAGATAATCACTGAAGCGGAGCAAATTGCTAATTTTGATATGATGACAGTTGATATGAATTATTCAAATTTTACTCATGAATTTAAATTGAAGTGCACAAAGACTGGGAAATTGGCTGCATTTGTGGGATATTTTGATACATATTTCGATCTTGAAAATAAGATTATGTTCAGCACATCGCCAGAAGAGACACCAACACATTGGAAACAAACTGTCTTCTTTCTTGATCAACCGCAGGCGGTGCAAAAGGATGAGATAATCAGTGGAAAGATCACCTCGAAACGACATCAAGGCGATGTGCGTGCATTATGTGTGGATATAGATGCATTTGGTCGTCATTTTAAATACACTGTCGATTAATCGCAGTTGGTTTTTCAAATTTCTTTTTTTTTAATGTTGACAAAATGTGTGGGAACTTAAGATTATATAAAATTTATGTAAATATATATAAATTAAAAAGATGCTGAGTACACATCACGCCAGTTAAGCTGGCTTTCGTGCTTTTCGCAAAAAACATAAAATTATATATGTACTTCGTGTACGGATACAAGTTTTTTTGCATTGCTTTAAGCTGTATTTGTTTCCAGGTCCGATGCAGGTATCTCTGGTTCCTCATCGTTGTAGACATTTTCAGCCATTTGCCAAACTTGCATGATATTATCCTCAGAAACGGAGCAAATGATCCATGGTTCGTTGGGATTCCATGAGAAATCACTAATTTTGGCAGTATGTCCACCATGGATAAATAGCAATTCAGGTGGCCCGTCTTCAGCATCTTCAGAGCTCTGCTCTTCACCAATTTTTGATAAATCCCATACATGAAGACGACGATCGGTTCCCGATGATGCTAGAATAGTCTCGTTATGCGGTGACCATTGCACCTGGAAGATTTCATCCTTGTGCGATTCAAAGGAATGTAGTTTAAGCTTGAGATTACGTAAATCCCACAAGGCAACCGTTTTATCGGCCGATCCAGTTGCCAATATGAATTCCGAATAGGGATTAAAGCTCAGACAATTAACTTCTGCTGTATGCGCATCAACTGTATGTGATGGCTTCGATGTATTATTGTTTCTTGTATCCCAAATCATAAGTTTCTGATCATCAGCAACAGAGCCAAAGAGTGATTCATGCAACAAATGCCATGCCACGTCTTCCACAACAGCCGTATGACCGGTAAATATATTCTTGGCGTCGATTACACGATGCTCCTTGGGTGTTGCATTGATATCCCACAAGCAGATGGTGTGATCATCCGATGCAGATAGTAGATAACCTAAAAGAATTAATATCAGATGATATTAATAAATGATTTAAGAATAATAATCAATATACTTCTTACCATTTAAATTGGGATTCCAAGAAAGACCGTAACCTTCTTTTTGATGACCCCGCAGACGCAAATCGGGTTGACATTCACCTGAGGGTTCTGGTTTACTCGGATGTTTTGTATAATCGAAAACGAGAACATCGCTTGATGGAGTTTTAGTGGCAATAACGCATGCATTTTGAGGCATATAACGTGCACGGTTTACTTCACCCTCATGATTGATTTTAATTTCAATCTCGATTTTACCACAAACCGAACCAAAGCCACCGAATTCACCCTTCTCATTATCGTAGTGTGAACCATCAAATTGTGCATCTTCGCTGGGCAATTGAACGCTTGCTATAAGTAAATGATTCTGTTCATCCGATGTGTGAGTTCCCAATATTAAACGATGCACAGAATAATCCTTGCCATCCTGTTTAGTTACATCTGGTAGCCATTGCGCTGTAAGCGATGGCCATTCCAGAGCGTGCGTCATCACTAGATCGTAAAGAAATGGCGTATTCTTCTTCCATATCTTGTACTCCTCATTGATGACACGCTCTTCGACGGCATCGTCAAAGGATTCCGCTGCTTACAAAAATAATGATAATAAATAAAGATTTCTAGTAAATTGAATGTTTTGTTTAAACAAACTTACCATTATCGCTTCGATCAACCATTTTATACTACCAAAAGAAATGAAGAATTGCACGCAAGATTTTCGTGCGCGTCGAAAAATTCGGGCGCCAAAACAACAAAGCGGCAGCAACGGCGGCAAAAGCGTGCGCAGCGTCGGCAAAAATGAAAACTTTACACACTTTAAATTTGCTTAAAATAAGCTGCTCAATTGATTATATTATTGTTAAATACACAGTAAAGTATTTTATAAATTGATTATATATGCTTTCACACTCAAAAAAAGCGTACTGTTGTCGGCGGAAATTGTAAAAAAAAAACTTTGCTTTTTTTACATTAGATTTTTTGCAAGCGCGTCGGCTGCTGAAATGCTACAGAGTTGTATGGAATAGTTATCGATTTACGATAATAACAGAGCTGGTAATTTTCCAGCTATGTAAAAGTTAATTGCAATTTTACCACAGTGGCAACTTTGCGATAGTTAATAAGTGTAAATATTAATTTTACTTCGCTTATCTCGAAAGATTTGAAAAGAAGGCGCGTAACGATCACTACGAAAATTGTAAGGGCGTAAAACCGGTCGTTTATGGCCAGTGCAACATATATTTCACACGATGGTGTTCAGTTCGTTTCGTGCTTCTGCTCGAAACGCACATGAATTGGTCAATTGACTTGCTGCTAAATTGCACAAAATTGTTCAAGTTGCTAAATGCAAATTTAAATAGATGTGCGAAAATTGAGTGTGTTACGATTGTGATTGTGTTTTATCAAGTCAATTTACTTGGCAGAGTAATAAGCGTTGCGCTAACACACTAACTCACGGTAAGCAATAGTGGAATGCGTAATGTGTAGAAGAAGCAGTAAAAAAGAAACTTTCTCCCATTCATAATGTTTACATGCGTCCGTTGCGGTTGAGCAGAGTCTCTCTTGTATAATGTTTACATTTTTACTTTACTTTTGATTAGTGATTTTTACATTTGTTTATGGGAAAAATGCACGTAGACAACGACAAAGACAGTGAGAAAGCTCGGGCAGAAAAGTATTTGGAGCACTTGCTATACAATGGCAGCAGGCAGGGCGACAGTGGGGCGGAATTGGAATTGCCGCCATGGTACGATGAGCAGCTATTCAAGCGGTGAGTCAATTATACAATATTTTATATTTATATTTTATATATTTTATTTATTTATGGTATTATTATAACTTTACTTTATTATGGCTTAGAAAATTAGTTTCTTACTTTCTGGTTTAATTTATTATGGTTTTATATTTAACATATTATATTTCTTTTTCTAGTACTGCAAGTGATTAATTATTTTTTATTTCTCAGTAAGATTTATTTTAATTAACTTTAATTTTTATTATGAAAATGCCTTCTGACTGAAGTAATTTAAAAATTGATATATTAAAATTATGATAGTATAATAATAATAAATATAATATGAATAATATGAATTAATATTATTGTTAAATATTGTTAAATATTGCTATAATATATACATATAAATACCTTTGTTTTTCTCTCTTTCACTATTTTAATGTAAAAACTGGTTATATAGAATGATAATTATATTAACCGTATTCTGTTATTGCGCAACTAATGATAGATTGCATTCACAATTATATGCATTCTATCCCACTGTTCCTCAGTTTGCTGAATTTCTGTGAAATAAATGCAATTTAATGCAATTATTAATGAACGTAATTAATAGTAGATGTATGTATATGTTATTATTTTTTTGTTTTGTTTTTAATTTTCTTGTCACTTTAACGATTTATTTTACTTTTTAATAACATTTAGTACAGTTGAGTCTTAAATATTATATGAGAAATCCTATATTTAAATGAAACTTATTTTAAATTTTATTTTATGAACTAATCTATTTATTCCTGATATTTATTCCTCTAAATTTTAGCGGTCAATCGTATTTGAGCAAATATAGATTTGTAGTTCAAGCCGGAATGCTGGCTGGTTTGATTGCAGTTTTAGCCATACCATCGATTCTCGGTGTGCTCGTCTGTACGCGTCAATCTTCAACTGCTTTTACCGCCTATCGTCGGTATGTGCGTACAATATTTCACACACAATCCTGGTACTATTATTCGATTGACGATAGAAAAAGTAAATTCTGGACAAGCATTACTGCCGTTAGACAGGCCCATTCACGATCTAGTCATGCATGTGTACGTCGTGGTGTTGGACAGATAACGCAAAAAGATCTTGCCCTTACACAGTTCGGATTCATTGGTTTTATAACACTCGGAGCACATCGCATACAGTTGAATGATAATGATTTTCTCGAAGCAACTTGCCATATGTGGCGTGTCTTGGGATATTTACTGGGCATCAAAGATGAATATAATATCTGTGGACGTAATTGGGCGGAGTCTAAGGAACGATTGGATATAGTCATGCGAAAGGTTTATACGCCAGCATTGGAACAAACAAATGATGAATTTTATCGCATGGCTGAAGCACTTATTCATGGACTGTGGCATGTGAATACAATGTTAACAGTGCAAGCAAATATATTTTTTACAAAACGCTTGGCTTACGTTAAGGGTTATGAGTATTATAGCTTTGATTATCGTGCTGGCGATCAGCCAGACCCAAAGCAAAAACTCTATTATTATGACCTTAGTTTGTGGGATCGATTTATCGTTAGTTACGGTCTATTTATTGTTACTTATTTGCACAAATATTCTATAGTTCGTTGGTATTTCAATTTTCGAGTATGGCTTATGGATTTGTTAACATATTTCTTTCCCTATATTGCAATATGGCAATTTGGAGTTAAGTCAGCCTATGTTCGCATATTTCGAAATGGAGGTAAGGCACGGGAGCTACAGCTTAAGGAAGATTAACTTTTTCTTATTTTAATTAATGTATATATTTAAAATGACAGTCACTTAGTTATTTAGTTTGCAAAGTCGTTTAAATTGCCCTTTTCCTGTAAGGAATCTTGCAAAAGTGCCAAAATGTATGCTTAAATCATTTTGGATAACAATAATAATAACTATTTTGTGGTTTCTTGCCGAATAATTAATGAAAATGTTAAAAATATATAAATTGTATAACAATTTGGCATTTCTGAACAATTTCTGGCCAGCAGGTCAGACACAAAAGCTTTAATTAAATAAAAATTAGTATAAAACTTAAAATGAGCATTTTCTTTTAACAAATTTGTTAAGCTGGCAAATTGTTTATTGTAAATATGTTTGAATTGCTGCTACTGGACTTTGTTATCATTTACGCTTTTTATCGATATCGACTCTTATCGAAAATAAATGATTAAAGCCTTTTACGATTTGCAACACTGAATTCATCCGGCGATTTTTAGATATCGATAAAGTTTGCGTTTTTGTGTTTTGTTGCTTGCGCGTCTCAACAATTTATAAATTTTAAAAATAATATAAATATAATTTGAAAAATATGTTTTATCATGTAAGTAGAGTGCATAATACTGTGGTTGTATCATTTGCTAAATTATATTGCATATAGATTTCCCTTGAGCACGAAATTCTGCTGCATCCGCGCTACTTTGGGCCACAATTGTTGGAGACAGTGAAACAAAAACTTTACTCAGAGGTGGAGGGCACGTGTACAGGAAAATATGGTTTTGTGATCGCTGTGACGACTATTGATCAAATTGGCTCGGGTGTTATACAACCGGGCCAAGGATTTGTTGTTTATCCCGTGAAATATAAAGCTATTGTCTTCAGACCCTTCAAAGGTGAAGTGCTGGATGCGGTTGTTAAACAGATTAACAAAGTTGGAATGTTTGCCGAAATTGGGCCATTATCGTGCTTTATATCTCATCATGTGAGTAATAACTTAGATAGAAATTTATAGAGCTTAGTCTCGTTAAAGATATCGCAAATCTCTATGTACAGTCAATATTATATATATAAATATTTATAATTTTAGTCCATTCCCGCTGACATGCAATTCTGTCCAAATGGTAATCCACCTTGTTACAAGTCCAAAGATGAGGATGTGGTCATCTCTGGCGAGGATAAAATACGTCTAAAAATTGTCGGCACACGTGTGGATGCAACAGGCATTGTACGTTATGCAGGATTATTGTTTGATCTATTCTATATAATTTTTTTTTGTATCTTTTACAGTTTGCTATTGGTACATTGATGGACGATTATCTGGGCTTGGTGTGTAATTAATTTAATTTAACTCTTACTGAATAGAAATTAAAGAAAAGAAAATCAGAGCTATGTTTAATATACAATTTATATATATTTATATATATATATATTTTTAAACTTTAATGAAATGCATTTTAGATTGTTAAATATCTAGTTGTATATATATATTATATAAATACTTTATAAGATTTGATTTAAATTCAAAGGTACGTTACGTTTGTGTAATTTAGTACATGTACTAAATATATATATATATAGGGGGATGTGTTTGAGCGCTACAAATATGGATGGATAAATGGTAGTAAATAAATAGTAATTTATATATTTATATGTATATATATGCCATATATACGTATATATGTATAAGTATGTAAAATAGATGTTAAGATAAACCATTTTTACTTAAATTAAGAGCATACAACAAGACAATTGTATTAACAAGCTATAGATTGAGATATCTATAAAACTTAAAGCTGCGCTGCAAATTGTACAAAAATTTCATAGTAAGATTCGGTTTTTCATTGAAAACTGATTGCACAGAGAGGGAAGCATGAGATAGTTTAAAGCAAAATTCGGTCGTAGAGTTTTATCCAATTAAAAGTATTTAGGATTTTCTAGATCGACTTTATAAGTAATTTTGAGAGAATTTATATAATGAATGAATGAATTTTCCCTGTCACTATGGCATCCTTTCATAGATCCCAAGAGAAAAGATGATGCTTGACAAGCATGTCGCGTACGCCGTCCTTTAAAGGTTGTGATTCTTTGCCACGTTTGGGCGGCAACTCCCAGTCTGGATTTAGATTGAAGGCAAATTGTGAGAGTATACGTAATTCACATTTGATTTGCACCCAACCAGGTGAATCGATAAAGCTCCAGGTGTGATACCATTTCTGGACGACTTCTTGACATGCACATAGCACTTCGAGCCATAGATGTAGCACTTGCTCGTTGAGTCCCAAACAGATGAGAGAGCGTAGCTTAACATCCATTTGAGCATGGGCATTATCATGCGTCTGATTGATTGCCTGAACGCAACGATAGAGCAGCTCCTCAGGTGTCAGCACTTTTCCATCCTCGTCCAGCCGATAAGTTTTACAAAGTACTAAGCGACTGTAAACAGATTTAAAGTCCTTTTCCACCTCCAGTGAGGAGACTTCTTCAATAAATAGCCATGGATGTATGGGTCCACCGAGAAAAGAAGGCCGTTTCATGCCATGCTCAAGGAATGCTTTAATTGCTGGCGCTAATGTGCCACGTACGAGATCCGTAACTGTTTCCGAAATTGCATCATCTCCAGCCGAAGTATAAAGCTTACTACGTTCATCCAACAATTGCACAAACTTGGCAGGAAACCAGCCCCGTAGACCATTTAATTCACCGACCCAACAATGTTCATCCTTTTGACTTATAATAGTTATGATGTCATTTCGCCGGAATCCCAATTCGTCGTCGTCATGTCGTTCAAAGTCATGTAATGCTTTGGCCCTTCGCTTGCGTGTTCTTGCCACATTTATAAAGTTTTCATGATCCTTGGCATGCGATTCACTGCTGTAGTTCGCAGTCAATTGAATATGCCCGGCTAGCTTTGGTTCGATAGTGATAAAATGTCGACCAACTTTTAGAATAGCCTCACGTAAGTCTACCAATATCTCAGTTTGCCGTATATTCTTATTCTTTAGCTGTTCCGCCTCAGGGTCACTGCGAAAAAGAAATGCTTCCAAGATAGATTTACTTTTTCTTACTTGCCGACGAGCCAAATGTTGCTTGGGTAAATTTGCTGCTGCTTCTGGATTGCCAATTTGATGTCCTTGGTCAGCCATTAAATAGGCCAAATGACGGCGTCTATGTGTGTCAATTACAGTTTGACTCAAAGAGCCACCCACTTCGAGTGCCTGGCGAAAAAGAACTTCAACATCGTCCACCTCACAGCACATGGAAAGTGAATTAAAGATTTGTGCAGAGTTTTCCAAATGTTTTAAATCTTGTTCCTTGACCTTAAGCATACCCAGCGTTAATTGAAAGAGTACTATGGATCCCTCGTAGAAAAACCAATCCCAAATCCGTACCAATATCTTCATATGCACCACATTGGCAAAAAGTGTCAGGAACCAGTGCAAGGTTATTAGGGACAGATCTATATCATGTCTTCTTAGAGATTCATCAACACTTGACAAATAGTTGGCTATCAATGTTTGCATCACCCGTTGATCTGCTTGTATTCCAAGCAATGTTGAGCTATAGTAAGAGGCAGGAAGTAAGTCTTCCACAATGGTAACCATCATCCAAAAAGCATTTTCCTCTTCCATAAATAGTAAGAGACAGGCAACAATGACACCGGTCCCTTGACAATAGCCAATATCAGGGAAAAGCCACGCTAGGCCACGTAGGATGCGACGTAATCGTGGTATTCCGGTGCCATTAGGATGACTAAAGCAGGCATTTGTGGGCAAGATGCGTAACAGATCCTTCTCAATTTGTTTAGATGTCATCAACTGATCGTTGCTGGAAGCTGAAAACGAATAAATGGAGTTAGATTAATTTAACAGAAATCGTTATGCCTTACCCTTAACTATATCCTGGTAACTTGTTTCGCTCTTTTGCTTTTTTGACAGTCCACCAGAAAGACGCATCCACATTTGCGGCTCGGAGACTGTGCGGAATTCCGTTTTGAACCATTTTGCGCAACTTTTCCGTGCGTTGCAGCAAAAGGTCGACATGATCCCAACTTAACTCATTTGCTTCCTTGTTGTGGGCAAACTCTAGATGTGCAATCCACTGTAAACGTTGTTGTGGATCCTCTAAAAAAGGAATGCTTAATAATTTATTAGAGCTTTGTTCGGGTCCATCCTCTTCTTCGACGCGAAAACCAAATTCATCGAAACGATAATCGGGTTGATCGTTAGGATCAGCTACTGCTAATTCAGATTCTCCTCCTAGTTTAGCTAAAATCTCTTGAGGCCACATTGATGGAGTCAAGGCGGAAAATGGTCCACCAGGACTTGGTCGTAGACAACCGTCAGTGATGCTTAGTTCTTCCATTATTGGCGGCAGCTCAACAATATCATCGTCAGAGCTCAAGTTTTGTAGTTTACGCTGTTATCAACAGTCACAAATATAAAAGTAATAACAATTGCAATTAGTATTGATATTCACAACAATAAAAATTTCAATTAACTTCTGATAAGGCAATCAATTTTTTACCGTATGTTCTTCACGGCCCACGTAACCCTCGTGATCACGGCCGAATATGCTTCTTGCCATATCCATTATTGCTTGAGAACTAAATTGTCATAAATAAAACTATGTTACGTCTGTTTATTTTGATTATCTTTTTTGTTTTTTTTTGTCTTTCAGCTTTCTTCGTTTTTTTCTTTTCACTTTAACATTTTCTCAGCTTTCGCTCGCTCTCAGCTGTTCGATAAGCGGTAGTGAGTAATCGAAAACTCGAATTGATAAGATCCTATTGTGAACGCGCAAACATTGCAACAGAATATTGGATTCTGTTATATTATTTGACATCAGGGCTACAAAATTTCAACAGCTGATTATTATTCCTATTTTTTAATTTTAAGGTACAACTTACATTCAATCAAAATCTGTTTTTGATACGTATAAAGCCAATATTGAACGTAACTAATAGATATAATAGATAATTTAATTAATATATCACTAAAATAAATTTTATATTGTAATTATAATTTATGTTTCTGTTATAATTCCAATAAGAAACGTGTAGTGGGTGTTTACTGTGTCACATATGTTTACCAGGGCTGCTCAACATTCACAGCTGTAACTTGGAACTACTTGTATGTGCATTGTAAAACGCTCAAGAAAAATTCAATGAAAATAATCTTTTAAAATGCAAATAAAGCCCATTATAACATGTAAGTGATAGCCAAGAATAATGTATTTTGTATTACACATATATGATTGTTTGTAGATTCGGGCTGCTGTCCACTCTTTCGGTCACTCGAGTCGCAAATTCTAAATGCGATTCCGTTGGATACCTGCGAATGGCGACGAACCTTTCAAAGGCCCACAAAACATGTTCGACTTGAGGCACAAACACAACAATTTAATGTGGAACAATTGGAGAAATATAAACAAGGCGATTGGAGCATATTGGAACATCCCATATTGCACATATACGTGACGGAATGTAATGTAAGTGCCACGTTCCCTTTTTCTGTACCCAAAATAAATTGGCTTATAATTTGTCTAACTTTTAGGATGTAGATACGTATAAAGCGACCATAAGGGAGGAAATCGATACGTGGTTAAAACTGCTTGCTAGCTATGGTATTTCAGATTGGATGATACTTTTGGTAGAAACGTTGGATATGCGCAAGACGAAGAACCTCTTGCCTCGTACCACAGTATTGGATAAGATCCGCTTGGATTTTGGATCTAAGAATGATGATCGTTGTATTTCTGTACTGAACCCAGCTAAATTTGAACAAAAATCAACGGAATCTTTTCGTTGCCTGGTGCAGCGTATACGTTTTCTTATGTTGACTAGTTATAATCGTAATATAGCAAAATATGAGGAGCTAATACGAAGTAAGCGCGAAAAACGAAATCATGATGATTGGGATTTTCGTCAGTATTTCTTTATGCAAGAGGATTTGGCGTTGATCTTTGAGAAATTGGAATTGCCAACAGAAGCCCTTATACAATATGATGAGCTGGATGCAATGTTTTCTCAATTTATTACCCATACTGGGTTTAATGAGAAGCAGCAATGGTTGACTTATTTTAAGCGTCCATTAACAGCATTTCATGGGATATGCCTGAGTCGTGCGGACAAGTTCGAGATGCGACAGAAGATTCGAAATGAGGGCGTTTCTCTCTTAGAATTCCGTAACTATTTGTTTGAGCGACAGGCTTATCTCTTACTCAGCTCCAATGAGATACCAGAGATTGCAAAGAGACTATTGGGATTCCTTTTCTCCACGCTACGTGAAGTGGAGTATATTAAATTGGACTGTCAAGAGGGTGCTCTTGCCTGTTGGGAATTCGTCTGCGCACTGGAAGTTCTACAACTTTGCGAACAGGCTATGGAACCCAATGAGGTAACCTGTTTTCAACACTGCGCTCCCATTTGGAATTTGGCTAAGGATAAATTATATGAATTGGGAAAATTGTGTGGGCTTTTGCCTGGTTGCACACCCAGTTCGGAGCAGTTGCATATTGTGGTGCAACTATCGTCTGGAATTGGAGATGCAGCATTGCCACAACAGCAATTTTTACAGGCAATGCCCCAGCTGCGAGATCGTTCTCCTAATCGCAAGCCCAAAGTGTCAGCAGCACAACAGCTGAAAGAAGCATTGGGGTCAAATCAAGCATTCAAGAAACTCTACTTGGAGTTAGCTGAGTTGGCTATAAGTACATACAAGCACGTTACACGTTTACGCTCTGCTCGCTTGGTCGGACTGGATCTGGGCAAATTTTACTGTGCTCTGAATGAACCTCATAAGGCTGTGGGCTTCTTTACTGATTTGTTGCGTGAGCTAAAGGCTGAGAATTGGCATACGCTCAGTTCACAGACGCTATTGGAACTGGCCAATTGTTACAGAAAAATGGGAGATTCCTTAGCGTATACCAAGACCTGCAGTTCCATCTCCTGCTGCGCCGAACTGGAGACATTGGTGCGCACATTTTACTTTGATGAATTCCTTAAATCGCTGAAAACTTTGAGTACTACATTATCAGCTCAACCATCATTGGAGAATGCCAACTTTTGTGTGCTCGAGGATCATTTTCGTATAGTTGAATTAGATTTACTTAATTTGAATCCGATAATACAAGATGATCATTTGCTAGTTCAACTAAAGTTAGAGAGCCTATATCCACGTGAAATTGTCGTTGAGACAATGAAACTCTGCTATGAGCTGCATGTGGCACCTGAATTAGAGGCTGCCCTGCAGCAGGATGTTGGCTCTAAGAATAAGAGCGAACATAAGGTTACATTGCAATTGTTTTATAAACAGGATAATACACTTAATTGTGCCTCTGTCACATGTGATACACCAAAAACGAAGCAACCCGTGCGTAGAACAAGCAGCACAAAGCGAAAACTTTCGCCTAGTGTCCAGGCTGATTTCACAAATCTTGTACAGGCCGAGAATTTGGCTTTAAAGCCAGGCTTGAATCTTCTAGAGCTCAAAGGAAAGGCAACACGTGTGGGACGCTGGCAATTTAAGCAACTATGTTTGAGCATGTCCAGTTTGGAGTTTCTATCGGAGCATTTACTACCATCGACTTTTGAGATTTGCACCAAACCTGCAAGTGCTTCATTAGACTTTAAGACGCTCATTGCTGGCATTGTTCAGCCCATTAATTTGAATGTTGCCGGAGGAAGTTTCATATTTCCAGCGGATGCCAAAATTACGTTACGCTGTTCAAAAAATTTGCGTATACGTCAAGCTTTGGCATCCGATGCCGATGGATATAATAATGATGCTACATTTGAGTCCGTACTGCAAGTGCCACTATTGAATTTCAAATCATTTGAGGAGCGTTCAATTCCCCTTGAAGTGCTGACTGATATGCCCGGCCGCAAATTGACAAAGCATCATGATCATAATATAACTTTGAGTTGTCCTTGGTCACGCAATGAATTGCCCATACCCGTTGAATTCCAGCCTGCTATGGAGGCAACGTGTCGATTGCACACTTGTGGTACACAAAAGTTTCTACAGGTCATAATGAAGGGTTTAGATGAACAACAACTGTTGTTGCTTCAACATGCCAAAGTTAAATGCGATGTGCCCGGGGTACGTTTACTCGATCTCAATCCTGAAGGACAGGAGCCTATCGTAAGAAAACCAATATGCTATACGCTAAGTTACTTTTTTACACTTTTATTTTTTCTCTGCCCCACAGCAAATATATAAAAATCTAAGTGTTACATATCTCTATGAGATACAAGTGGAACCATTGAAGACCGAACATGAATTGCCCGTGATTAAGGTGCATTTTGTGGTGAAGTATGCCACATTAAATCAACCACAGGTCTGGCGTAATTATGGCTGTGCATTCGATTTGGTCGACTATTCGACACTCTTTAAGCTACAGGCACAACTCGAACCCAATGAACTTTGTCGCCTACGTACTGTTTGCAATTTAAATCTAAAAATAACGAAAGTCAATGAGAATCCTTATGTTGATCTAATGTATGAAGTACTAAACGATCAAAATCTTTGGGCTGTTTGCGGTCGTTCAGCGGGTAAGTTGATTTTTTTTACAATTAATCATTTGATTTTTTTTTTGTCTATTTTCGCTGATTTTTTAATTTCTAATTTTTTCTACACACTTGAATCTTAAGATATGGGTAAGTTTTTTCGGTTTACAATGAACACACACACAAACACTAAATATAAACTAATCAACAACTTATATAACCGTAGTATCTGCTAAACACACAACCTTTTACCATAACCTTCGTAATTTAGCTCACTTCGTTCTTTCGAAGATAGCTTGTAGTTTAGGCATTTTATTGGAAACTGTAATTAGCTAAATTTCTGCTTATATTTTAGTAGTTTTTATTGAACAGTCTTAAAACAATATATATATATATAATGGTTATAATCTGTGAACATCTTCTAGGTGTTGTTTCCATGAAGGATGTGGACAGTCATTCAATATCTTTAGATGTAATGCCACTAAGTACTGGATTTCTTCCAATGCCAAGCATAAGATTATCAAAATATACGGCAGGAGGAAAGAGTAAAACTGATGCACATTCGAAGGTGCATCCATTTCCACCTGGACAAGTCTATAACTCTACTAAAAGCGTGCAGATTCATGTCATTGCAAGCGTTAATGAACAAATCAATTAAACAAATATTTATATAAATATATATTTAATATATATTAATACCCAAGTATTATTTATATTGATAAAATAAATGAATTTAAGTACTCTACAACTCTGCAGCCAACTTTTTTAACTGTTCTTCATCTACACGATAAAAATGCCATTTTTCAGATACAGTTAAGTCTGTTGCGCCCAGACGATTATAGAATTCTTTAGCTGGATTCCAACTGAGAACGTGAAAATCCAATCGGCGACAATCTTCTTTCACGGCTATAGCGGATACTTCACGAAAAATTCGAGCACCAGCACCATGTTTACGATACGCTGGACGTACATAAAGATCCTCGAGGAAAAATGAACGTCCCTGCCATGTGGAGTATGAATTGAAGCAGATCGCATAGCCGATGATAAGGCTATGTTTGAAAAGAATAAATTTATTAAATATGTATGTATGTATATGGACAGTGTCATTATCTCTACAAAGTCTGTCATAATATTTGGCAAACAAATTTTCTGTTTGGCCAGCAAATGTTTGAACAATTTTTCATGCCCAATTTGATGGCTTATCTTAACTTACTTTGTCATGCACTCGGCCAGTACATAAATTTGACAATATTCTCGACCGCCATCGAGACCCGCATCACGTATCAGATCTATATTAATTATTTTATTTTTTTAGTTCGTTTTTTTAGTTTAATAATAACAATGTGTAATTATACTTAACTTGCTCGCTTAACTCTGGTCCTTCGCTCATGCGTTCAAAGTCGGCGAGTTCCTGAATGAAATTTATTTACCACGCAATTGTATAAATGATAATCAATTAATTAGTTATGTATTAAGGAGAACATAATAATTATATACAGTAGATTCCGCTTATAGCGACTTTCAAGGGACCTACGATTTTACGTCGCTATACCCGGAAGACGCACTAACCGAAAGTAGTATGTATGTATAAGTTTGCATGGGGACCAATCAAGCCAACGAGTTTTAGTCGCAGTAACCGGACGGACGCTTTAAGCAGAGTCGGTATAACCGGATTCTACTGTATATACTCGTACATACATATGTGTTTAAGTACTTACCTGTATCATCTCACGTACAGCTTTAATATCTTCCTTCTTTGCTTGACGAAAACTATATTCTATTTTTTGGGACATTTTATAATTGATTTTGTTTGCAGCTTTATTTTGTTGTGTTCAGTTGCTCTATTTGAACTATTTAGGTTTTGTTTCGTGATCAACTTATCTTATAAATCATATGAAACGTTCAATCTTATCTCATGCAAGTTTATTATTTTTGATCAGGGCTGGTTACGTTTTACGTTTTTATAGTTCATGGAACTAGTTCTAGAGTTCTCAAAGAAACTTGACATGCATACTCCCTGTGGACTCCCTGTGCTCTATATAATAACAAATTGGCTGGATCGGCGCACTATATCATATAACTTCCATAGGAATTATCGATAAATCAAACTTACATATGTACATGATTTGCAACTTATAAATGTAATGCGAGTACTATATAAATCATACTAATAGAAATCATAGTTCAAAAATTGACGTTTTTATGAAAAACTTTTCTTTCAATTCTTTAAGCGTATAAGATCTTCGGCATTCTGAAAATAACTTTTGTTTTCTTGTTTTATTTTAGATGCTGTTCTCGCTTTGTTCGCGATGTTCGTTTCTTACAATATATTGCCTTATCAGTTCTCGAGGAGTGTAGCTAGTAAACACATAAACACAACTGACCTTTGGCCTTACAGAATCGAGAGCCAGACGCTTCTTTATATACATATGTACATAATTTTCATATATGTACATATGTATATAAATTTTTTTTTTTCAATTTTTTTCCTTTTAATATTTTTTTCTTAGTACAAATCGTTTTTTTTTTTTGTAGTTGATGCGCTTGATTTTATTTGTAAAATCTTATGGTTGTCTTATGGTTTTGCGGCACAGTCATGATGATGTGACTAAACATAGTTAATGTGCACTGGAAAAAATTGTATACTTAAAATAGAAATATTAAGAGTTTTAAGCGATTTATACATTGATTTGCTCAAATGGTTAAATAATAAATATAATCCATATTTTTTCTTACCTATTTTTAGTTTGAAATTTAAAAAGTGATATACATACAATCTTTCTCTGAGTGTAGTAAATATATATTAGTATATATGAAGCATCATTTATATGTCGTTAAACCGCCCGACAGTCAAGCGTATTTTTCAATTTCTTTCTTTTAGTTGAGGCTTATCTCAAGATTGTTGCTGTTGTTGTTGCTTTTCGATTTTGTTAAATGCTCATTAACATTTCATATTTATATTTATACTTATATTTAATTTAAATTATCGCCATTCAACCAAAAACAAAACAATGCAAAACAAAGGCGAGAAGAGAAACACAGAAGGAAAGGCAATGCTGCAAAGCCTCAAATGCTGATAAGATGCCAGAGTAATGATGTATGTGGATGCCCGCCCGTTTGACATACTATAGTACATATGTACATATGTATGTATGAATATATGTATGTATGTATGAATATATGTATGTATGTACATATATATAGACTGGTTATATATGGTACTTGGCCTGACCTTTAAGAGAGTCTCGATTCTTGTTTGTCGGAGTTTTATCTTTACTGTTCACTATGCGTCTTCCGGGCTTTTGCTTTGTTGCTGTTCCACGCTATAGATAGGGCGGTTACACCCACTACACTAAAATTTTCAGTCGGGGAGAAAGAGAGAGAAAGAGAGAGAGAGAGAAAGAAACTGTCTACACATCGCGTTATCGTAGTTCGGATCCGGGCCCTTTTTCTTTTCAACGGCGTCTGGTTAAAGTTTCATGCAGGTTGTTTACCTTCTTATCTGACTTTTCAGTAGCATTGTTTGAGAGTATCGGCTTTGTGTCTTATCGGTGAGAATGAGAGAGTTTGCAATATGCTTGTTATGTTTGTAGCGATTATACCCTGTATCTATAAAAACCAATAGAATCGAGTGAAGTATGTATAACATAAGAAGTACAATTTCTTCTCTCGCCACAAGCAACCTTTATATTTAATTGTGAATTATATTTTTCATCATAATAATATTCAATAAATTCTTACCTATTCTTTTTGCCATGGTTTATCTATTCCTCATTCTCTTCTTCTCCTTCTCCTTCATTCTCTCTTGTACATAAATTCGTTATTGAATCTAGGGTATTTTAAAGTCATGCATTTTTCAATTATTTCTCTCAGTTGTTATCTTATTACCGTGACGTCACTTTGTTATCAACTCAAAGAAATTCCTTAACATAGTGAGTTTATCATGTTTCCGTACCGTTATCTTTGCATATTTTCATTGTTAATATCATTTCAAACATTTTGCCAGACAAACTGTCAGTTGACGTTATTTTTTTTTTTTGTTTTCTTTCAATTTTATCAACAGGCCAAAATAAAAAATTAAGATTGTCTCATGTGTTAGTCATATTTATGGAGTCATTATATCAATGAGAGATTCTAATATATGTATGTACTATAAATATTTTATATAATTATTTATTTTCCAAGTTAAAGTAGTGTTTGCTATTCCTGGGTAGGTCTTGTGTAAAATCATTAAAAATTAGTTTTTGTTATAAAAAATCTAAATATTTGTAATAATTTCATGTTCAGTTAATATTTATTCATACATATTCCATACGTATTTAAAAATTTAATTATTTTTTAATAAATGAGCAACTTTTCGAAAAATATTTTAAGTTTCCTCCATTTCTATAATTTACATAATCTTTTCACCTGTTTTTATAATAATCTTAAATGAAATAGATAATTCATTTACACGACTGTTTCACTGTGTCAGTGTCTGTCTCTGAATTTGATAGTCGCAATCAGTTTGACGGTGTTTCCCAAGATTCCCGTTGTCATCGTCAACGAAACCGAAACCTAGAAAAATTGATAAGGATATATAAACGAACACACATAATCGAACAACATATACATATATATGTATATAGCGACAGTTGGTCCGATAAGTGTAGTCTCGCGACCAACGCGTGATGCAACTTAATCAAATCGGGTTTGGTTTTTTCTCTCTTTGACTCTATCTCGGTTTCTCTCTCTCTTCACTTTGGCGTCTATGGGGCTGGGGTGGTAATGCGGCTGGGCTCAGATAGCCATATCTTGCGGTCGTCCAATCGCAAAGTCAGCCAAACTATACACAAACACGGGACAGGAGATGAGAGGAGCAGGGGCGAATGAGTTCGACGTTTCTCCCGATAATAAAAGTAGCTACTAACGAGCTGACGACGAAGCGTTACTCATTGGGCCTGTTGAAAAGGTGATATGAAATTTTGCTCTGATAAGTTTTAATCAAGAATACATATTTTACTCGTATTGCTTTTGTGGGTCTCCTCGGGGTCTCACGAGTAGCATTTGAAAAGTTGTAGTAGTAAGTTGTCGTTCGGATCGGTACGGAATCTTGGTACGAGATCGCACGGTATTGCACATCAACGGGATCACAGATGTGTACGTTGTGTCCCACTTTTCAACTTTTTCCGGTTCGCCTTTTGTGCAGGATGACTCGAATGATAATCACGCTGTGGTTTTGAATGTGAAAAACTATTGCGCCGGCGCAAAGGAAAATCCATTAAATATGTTTGACCACAAAACACCAGGGAGCTTAACCAAACAGATCAAACTGAATCTGAGGCGGGGCATCCGGAAACCCCGAAAGAGTTATGCAGTCGTAACAATAAACACGGTTAACGCCTACGAAATTCCATCGCATATACAAAGAGAGAAATCAAAAACATGAAAGGGAAAAAAAAGGCTGTACACATTGATGTCCCAAAAAAAAAAATTGAAAATTTTAACGCTTGCTTAACACGAGTCAAAACCGTAGACCAGATGCCCCGACACGATCAACGAGATGATCTTCGACCATACATCACATGTGTGCATTGCCTAGTCAAACGCCCCTCATAATGAGCATGATCTATCTATCGTTCGGTCAGTCCAGTTATTCCCACATCATAATGGACTTTCGCACGATTCACAAATGACTCACGAGAAATATATTGTATGTAAGTATCTTCGTTGATATTAATTATATAAATAACATGGAAAATGTAAAAGCTGTAGTTAATTTAGCTCCTTATATATTTGCAATTTATTCAGTATAATTATTTATCGTATATATGGAACTTATAATGAAATATAATATATAATGTTCATTATATACTTACAATAGTAGTTAAAATGTGTTTAATGGCATATACTTTATATAGTTGACTATATAAAATAATTTCCATAGACTACTACTATAAATGTAGTTTCATAGTCCTTCTGATTTAATCATAAAACCATATAAAGTTAAAGCTTAATTTCTAGCAAGTTTATCAATATATCCCACTACAATACTATGTTATATGTTATAAGAATTTATTGTATATATAGAATAAGAAAAAAATATGACGATCACATGAAGCCAGCATGACGAACAACGAACTTAAATGCCTCGCAACTGCGAACACCGTCTTCTCAGTCCAAGTCCAACACGAGGCAGAAACATTTTTGGACGATACAATAATGGTGCGGGGGTAGGATAACAGTGTATGGTACTGTGCGGAAAAAGCAGAAACAAAACAAGTGCGCCAGAAGTACATATGTATATAAATATATTTTTTAATATATACATATAAATATATATAATTGTATAAATATATGTAAATATATATTATGTACGAATATGTATTGCGCTATGACCATAAAACTGTGGTTCCCGACATGAGAATGCATACATACACATATACATATATATACATATATACATATGTACATTTGTATTTATGAGTATATGCGGTCGGTCGACAATGACTGCCTTATCACTGGGCCCCTACAGTAAAAGCAAAAAAGAAAAAAAAAATAAAAAAAAAAAAATAAAAGCAGAAATATAAAATAAAATACATTGACGAGGAAAAAGCAAGTTTTTGCCCCGGTTCGTCGCAAGAATTTGAAAAACAAAAGAAATATGCATACGCATACGCATACGAATAAATATATATAGACATATAAACAAGTATATAGCTTATTTGTATATTATACTTTATATATGCATATTTTTTATATGTAATTACAGACTTTGGGCTTCTGAAGACTTCCTGTCAAAGTTCAAATTGTAGTCAGCCATATTGAATATCAAATAAGTACATACATATATGCATATACTTGTATGTTATTATTCAATTGTTGCAATTCTTATTCAACAGTAATTTATTAGTGATTTATACTATACTCTATACTCTAAAAAATGAGGTTCCTATACTAACCAAAAAGAAAATACTTGAATATTATCAATACTGACTGTTGTTCAGCACATGCAATCTTTAGGGATACCACCAACAGTTAGGTGTACTTCGTTGTATTCGATATGAAATATACGGCTTGAAGAGCTCTATGCAAATAGAAACACGTGCAGGAGAATTATGAGTCGTACAAGTCTTCTTGAAAAACGCAAAGGCAAACAGCAGATCCACATAACACGCTCGAACGTTTGCTTAAGACCAAATGGAAGAAACCGCGACAACAAATACCGCAAAAAAAAGATAGAAACCAAAAACTAAAACCAAATCACGGAAACACATTAAACAATTAAAACAAAAGAACAACAAAAAATTTGTAGTCTATAAAAGGAATTTTGTGAAATTCCGAAAGACAAACAACACCACGAAATAAACAAAACGGCAAACAAACACCGACAGACAATAACAGAAAGAAGATACAACAAAGATACAACATTTATGCGTAGAGCACTTAATAAGCATACAAAAGTGAGCCAATATCTAGGATACATTGGCTAAGCAATCTGACATCCAGACGGACCTCGACCGCGATCCCCCGACAACATGACAGAAAATCAGAGCTCATGTAATACTCAAACCACACCTATTCGTACTGTAGAGCCCTATTTGGAGCGCGTGTCTCATCTTTCTTCTCTTGTACCTGTCTGGTTCTACCTGTTCGTAATGTGTTTAACAGGATATGACCAAATAGAGAGCAACATGACAGCAATTACAGAGTAATTGACAAACTCAGGAACTAAGTTTAATTACCAAACAACGTTTACTTTCACTGTCTAACAACCCAATGGTAGTTCGCATCAAAATTAATGAGTTTCTGGTGTTCTTTATTTTGAGGTTTTCATTCATAAATTTGAAACTGGGAAATTCCAGACTGAAAATGAATGAATTTTTTTTCCACTCAACTCACACATAGCTAATTGATTTTTAATGTGGAAATTTGAAAATGAAAGGCAAGGCTAACAAAGGATTTTAAAAAATAATGGACACGTGGTTAGAAATATGGTATTAGTGTTATAAAGCTTTATAAAGTGCGAAAGTGCTTTATTTATGAACTAAGCAATGTTAAGTTATTCTAAATTTAAGAATTTTATAAAATCATAAAATTTCTTCAAAAAATGTAAGTTTCTTTGGATAATCTCTTGCTGTATTGTCATAGTTAAAAAACCATCAAATTTACATTTGGCTAAAAAAAACCGCAGAAGTAGACACCCGAATTAGTCAGCGCCAGGCACAAGTAACAAAAGCAAAAATGACAATACATAATAATACACAAGGTAAAAATATATTGAAAATTATATAACATAACAATGGGAAAGAACAATTATTTTGCTTGACACTGACAGCCAAAACAAATTTATGAGCATTTGTTGTTTATTTACTTCGACTAGACTAAGGACGGAGACTCGAGAATCTATACATACTATATAGTAATAGATATTGGTAAAACGACCTCGACCCTCGCACACGTAACCCGAACTCGTGCGTTAAACAAACAACAACTGGTCGACCGTCCTTTCATGTATGTCACGATCAATTTTGATCCTGTCGGCGCGTGTTTCCATTTTCTGTTTACTTTCTGCAACAAATTGCTTACTTACCTGGCCAATCATCTACCTGCGACAAACATTTATATTCACACACACACGCACATAAAAATACTTTCCATCTCTCTCTGTCTATCGTTTCTTGATTTCCCATGGCGGATTCATCCTCAGAGCAAATGGCCGTCAATCGATTAGTCCGCTGATCATTTGGTTTGATCGTGGCTTTTCGACAGTTTTTAATTTGACGTCTATTTAAATAGGTTCAAGTGTTGTTGACTTATTCCTTTTCTGTGGGAAATACGATCTCTTTCATTCTTTGACCTTCGCTTTCGTTCTCGCTTGTTATGGAAAATGTGCATCAAATATGTAAGTAATATTACATCAACTGATTTTAGGTTCTGTTTATTTGCATAAGATCACGTTGAGATCAGCTTAGTTGCATATGGTAACATTGTTTATATTGATTGGGTAATTTGTAGAAAGTTGTTTGCTTTATTAAATTCATACAGTTTACTTAGTTAACAAAACTCTTAACGAACACATGGAAAACAGATCTAAGGGATCTGCAATTAAGTGGAAGTATACAAATAAGAAAGGTAAAGAAATATGTAGTATAAAACAATGAAAATGTCACAAAGTAGTGTGTCAATTACTTAATTTTTTATTTTTTATTTAACAATTTCCTTACATCTTAGGTAAATTTTAAGAAGTTCTTATCATTATGTCAAAGACCAAACATTTATTTTTCATTTTCATGTTATAACTTAAAGAGTGTTAAAGACTTTTTTTAGTTCGAGTCAAGTGGATCTGATAATGCACTTAGCAGCAGCAGCGACAGCATCAAAAAAAATATCAGAATTTCGACTACAGAATACACTTGACATAAAGTACTTTAATTGATATTATCAAAAACCATTCGCCTACCAGCTAACGATAGATCGGAAAAAATTAAGTGCGAAATAATACCCAAGATGTGATACGATAAAAGTACCAAAGGATCATCATTTTTATATGTTTTATGCATAAAATATTAAAAATGCATAAATATATCAACAGCAATGATATGTGATACACCATTTTGTTGTGGTGGGTTCATTTCGGTGTAGTTGACACTTGTTAGTCTTCATGCCGTATCCATAACATGTTCGTATTTGGCTCTGGTCACCATAAATATGTCAAAATAATGTTAAGTGTACCACGGCTTAAGTGTATTTTTCGTAGGGCACACACACAAATACACGAGTAAATATTTCTATTTCTATTTCGTGGTCTCGTGGGATATACAAATATCGTATATTTATTGCTTGCTTAATTTAAGAACTCTTTGGTTTTATTAGAACTCATTATTATTGTTATTTTTTTGAAGGTTATTTTCCTCCCAAAGGTTTATATATATATATATATATATATATATTTTTTTAATTTTTGCTTTTTTATGTTTTCTTGTTTTTGGGGGCATATGATATTTTTCTTTTTTTTAGGACGGTCCATTAACAATTGCAATTCAAGTGTGAAACGCAGCACCTACACATATAAGTAAACACACACATATGCAGACACTAAAACATTATCCTTTAGGGATATGTAATAAATCACATCATTAGCATATCGCACTTGTTTCAATTCTCGACATTTTCCATGGTATATTCATGATTTATGTCCAAGATTTGTAGTTTCTTCTTTTGTTGACACGCTTTTCATTATTATTTTTTTTTAGAATTTCAATCATCATATATTTCTGTCTCTTTCTTATTCGTTGTAGGCCTTCAATATGCATTACCACTGTTACGTTTTGAGGTCATTTACCGTTTTATTCTTTTTAGCATTTGTGCTCAATGCATTTTGTTTATAAGTTTTATACTACTAACAAAAAAAAAACGGTAATGCAAGCTCCTTATCGGGCCTAGCAGGGCATAACGTACCCCGTCAAGTTTCACATTTGGAGCGCAAGTTTTTGATTCTACTGTGAGAACTATAAGTGTGACATGTGGGTCGACCAGCTTGTGGGTCTAGTGTAGAGAGTATGTTGACAGAATAAGTTCTATAATTCAGGGAATTTGTATAATAATTATTTATAACAAATATATTTATGCCCTATAATTTTCAAAATAAATTGCTTTATATCCTCGGCTCAATGTTTTTAAGAATATTTAATTTAAGAATATTCCGATTTAAGTTCGATTGAAGACGCTTTTAAGGCATGCTTGAGACGCGTGTTTTCAGATGTGTTTATGACGTCTATGCAAGTTTAAGGTTAAAGTTGTCTATATAAATCACAGACACATGCAACCTACAAGCCCAATATTGAATATGAAAAATATTCACAGAATATATATATATATATTTTTTTTTTTTTTTTTAAATTGAAAATTTGTTAATGAGGCAAAACGTTGAACACTCAATTAAGGTTCTAGCTATATATACATTTGTGTGTGGTTGTGTGTATAAGAAATTTATATATACATACTATACTATGTACAAAAAAAAATTTGTTCCAGTGTGTAAACAAAAATCGTACGTCGGCCTCGTTCCGTCTCGCGCAGCACAATACTGCCCCATTCCTCGTTGCAAACTGTTCATCTTATCAGCTTTTTTTTTCATATTTTTGTACTTTTAAAATTTTAATAACATATAATTTTGAAATTGCCAGAGAGGTTAAATGAAATCAGAGGAGCGTCGACCCACTTGACGGATCGGTCTACATAATATTACTTATGACAAGTATTTTTTTTTTCTTAGGTTTTGATAGTTAGGCATCGTCGTAAAACTGTTGTCGAAATGTCCAAACAGATCGTTGGTGCCGTCTATTCAAATAACGATAAAAATGCCATAAAATAGGGCTTCCATCGATTTTTTTTATGGCTCTGACTTGTTGTCGTCGTCCTGGTTCAACTATAACAATCTTTTAATCGGTACTCTAAAATCTATAAAACATATGTAAAAACGAAAGAAAAATTTTACGACTTTTTTTGGCGCGACGTCTCGGGAATTGGCGAAAGGAATATATCGGACTTGACATTACCCGGTGAAAGGTTCTTTACGTCGAGCAGCAACTCGACTATTATTTTCTCACGGCGCCTAGCGCCTATTCGACTCCGTCTCCAACTCCTGCCATGTCCTTGCCATGACTTATGTAATTCTACACGCGTCTCGTATGCATATTTTGATTTTATGTTTCTTTTCTTTTCTCCCTCACTCTCTTTTTCGATCTTGGCGGGTCCCCTCGATACTAGCTTGATATGCAGTGCGCATGTCGTTGAAATTGTTCAAAAATTTTCATTTTCAATTCTCGCTCTTGTTCCACATATTATAATTTTATGCATAATTTGAAAAGAGAAATTAGTTAAAGTTAAGTTAATGAAAGAATGTGCTGTATAATCATGTTTAGAATTTATAATATATGTATGTGTGTATTTACAGAATCGAAAATGCAATTTTCGTACATCTTAAATTAAAAAAGTTATGTTTTGAATAAAATTGTTTTAATGTTTTGCATTTTATCGCTTTTATTCTTATATAAAGATAAGATAATATTAGTTTATAAAGATAAAAATAAAAAAGTAAGCTTATATTTGGTACATTAACATAAATTGTTCTTAAATAAAATATTAAAAAAAAAAATTAAAAAACATGAACGACTTTTTTATTTTAATAATTCTTATGCAAAATTTGCAAGGAAATTGCCAATCCTAGATATGTTGATCGTTAAAATCCTGTTTCGATTTTTTTTTTTTTTTAACTCTATTTACTTAAATCCATAATTGACAATGTACGTAAGATCAATGATTTATTAGAATCTAATTTATATAAATTATAGATATATGTGCATATACATGTGTCTGCAAGTTTTATTTACTACATTTCGATAAACACACTTGTTCTACTAAAAAAATCAACTTTAGCGAGAATGTTATCATTTAAATTTGATTATTTATTATGGTTTTTAGATGCTTCAAGCCATTAATAAATAATAATATATTCAATGGAATTCAATAATATTATCTGTGCGCTTGGCTTAAACTGTTGCTGGTACATTAGCTTTAATTGTTGTTAAATTTTCAACGTGGTGCTTATACAAATAAACACAGTATATGCGTATGCTTGTACTTGTAATGTTCAATGTATTTACATACATATGAATATGTACATGGGTAGTATATATTCGTATATGTATGTATGCGTGTATGTAAATAAATATAAACTCTGGCAACAGCCAACCGCAACAACGACAATAACAACACCCATAGAGCTTCAGTAAAATAACAACCAGAAAAAAAAATTGCCTCAACACAGGCCCGGCTTGCGGCCTGCCCTTCCTCTGTCCGTTGTATTGTGTTTGAGAGGCGTTGCTTAAAATCGACGGCGCGTTTTCGTGTGAGCGAGAGCGAATGAGAGAGTAAATAACAGAGTGGCCAGCCAAGCGTACGTCAATACATATGTGCGATAAGGTCCGTTGCCTGTTAAAAGCGACAACAGCGACAGCAGCGTCAGTAGCAACAGCAGTCAGGCAAATGTGTTGTTGTTGAATGCAAACCAACCAAAGCGATGAAGCAAGAGAGTGGTTCACAAAGAGAGCCCAAAGAGAGGAAGAAAAAAGAAAAGAGAGAACAGAATAGAATGAGCGGCAAAGTGAGCGCCAAATGTAGCTTACGGACGTTGCCGTTTCTGGGGCCTGCTAGGTCTGTTAGAAGCTGTACAGAAAAGAAAACATGCATAATAATTATGATTATAATATAACGGCATGTAGAGCAAAGGCAATGGCAATAGGCAAAGTGCAAAGCACGAAATGTAATTGTATGAATGGAAAAAGAGCGTGCTTTCGGAGAGAGTGACGATTGGGATGCTGTTTGGATTTTGTTTGTGTGTGCATGTGTATGTACATACTTTAAATGTGTAGTGGCATTTTTAAAAACACTTTTTTGTTCTTTTTATGATTTTTCGTTTTGAAATTAAGCGTGTGCCTGAGCTCAGTTTGTATGAAAAACGCGTCGGACACGGACACGTATGTGGATCAGCGCGGATTAAATATAACATAGAAGCAAGAGAACGAAAGCTTTAAGCTCAGATAGTTGTTATTGTTGCACGCAAGTGCATTCGGAACAGTATGACAAAGACAAGCAAAGGCAAGGACAAGGATAAGACTTGCGGGGCTGGTGGTGTTGTTGTTATGTCCAATGATAACGGTTTTGGACGTGGTAGATCTGCCAAAATGAAATTTAACTTACCACAAGCAAATACCAAAAGACAACTACATGAATTAGTGCAAAAAGGAGCAGGCGAAAAGGCAACAGGATCGTTGGATGTCGGAGTAGCAGTAGCACCAAACGATCAGCATACGCAACAGGCAGTTGCTGTGAAAGAGACGGCAATATCGTCGCAGGAGAACGTCGATGAACAGCGAGCTGTGAAAGCAGCGACGCCGACGTCGTTGACGCCGTTGTCGTCGCAGTCGCCGTCGTCGCTTGCCACAGCGAATTTATCGTCGACATTTGAGTCGAAGGCTCAGACATCAGTTGCCAGCGAAACAGCGAAGCAAACGCACGAAGCAAGCGCAACAATAGTTAAAGAAACAACAACAGTAGCAACTGCACCAAATGCATTTGTTTATGACGATGATGAGAACGTAAAGCAGCCTTCTGACGTCACTGCAGACGAAACGGCTATTAAAAATCAAGATAAAGTTGAGACCAAAACAGAAAGCGATACAGACCTAGAGACAGCAACAACAACTAGCGATAAATATTACAAAATCGTTGATAAGTGCAAAAGTGAGATAAGTGATGAAAGTACGGCAACAGCAACAACAACACAAGCAACAATTTTGCCGGCTTTAGTGATAAATAATAATCAGCAAAGCGACGCGAGTGAAAGTGTTGACAATAAAATTAAAAGTGAGGAAAGTGAAATAGAACAAACAACAGCAATATCTTCAGGATCAACAGGAACAATTTCTGCCGTTGAATTGCCATTGCATTATCGTGGCATAAACAATTCAGTGATTATAGCAAACTATCAACATCAACAGCAACAGGCTGAGCAACAGCAACAGATTTTCGAGCAGCAACAGTTTCTGCAACACCAGATACAACAACAGCATCAGGAGCAGCAACAACAACAACAACAGCAGCAACACGTCAACTGGTTAAGTTATAATAATTGCGCCTATGATTTAACCAGCAGCAGCAGCAATAGCGCAGTAGCAGCAGCAGCGGCAGCAGCAGCATCAGCCGTCGGACAGTCACAGGATAAGAACGAATTATATGCTTTGGCTGCTTCGCAACACTTGTTGGCACATTTTCCATATCATCCGCATACGCATCCACATCTTTACGAGCATCAACAACTTAACGTTAACCCCAACAATAGCAGCAATAGCGTCAGCACCAACGGCAGTACGGATCCCATGATGCGAAACAATTTTACGCTTTACAGCGTTTATGGTGGTAGTGGTGGTGGTGGAGGAGGAGGATGCGGCTCAGTAGCTGGCGGCGATCAAAATCATCAATTGCAACAACATGTTGCCGCGGTTGCGGCAGCAGCTGCTGCCGCCAATACGGTTATTGCTCATACAACACACAGCTCGGCATCAAATATTGATGAGGTTATTCAGGATACACTAAAGGATGAATGTTATGATGATAATCACAGTTCCAGTTATCACATGTTGACATCTGTATCCGACTTACAAGTTCTCAAAGAGGCAAATGCAGCCATTTATTCCATTACGCAGGATCAACTGCTGCAGCAACAACAACAACAACAACAACAGCAGCAGCAACAACAACAACACATGCAACACCTGCAACATCATCATCAACTGCCACAACAACATCACCATCAACATCAGCATCACAATAATTCAACAAGTTCTGTTGGTGGCGATTCTCCATCACCCTCCCACACATTATCCGCCCATGTTAGTGATGTGACAAACTTGCAAAGTTTCACCCAACTAACAATTCCGGCGCCCAGCAGCGGTTTGCATAGAGATAGTTTTAGTGGCCTATCGCCGGAGCATGGTGGATATTTTACTACACAGCTCAGTCCAGTACTACAGGGCAGGTGAGTTCAATAGTTTGTAATTTCCTTATGTGAAAAGTGAAAAATCTAAACAAATATAAATGAAATTAGTTTAACCTGCAAACCGGCAAATTGTTCATACATTGAATATTTACTGATTCAATATTAAATTTCTGAAAATTTCATATAAAATCAATAGAAATTGAAGAAAGTGTTTAACATTTTCATACACATAATAATTGTAATACAAGTATAAATTTTATTTAAGATATAAGCTTGATTTTTCCACAATCTATTTTCTTGTTTTTTTTTTTTATATTTGTCCAATATTAATATGATCCCTTGTATCCAAGTGTACCAAAATGAGCTCATTTCATAACCCCCTCATCGCACGTGCCTTTCAATGAAAAACGCAGCGCCGCCTCGACTATTCGCACAGCCAAAAGTCATGATCAGCGATTGTTGTTGTTGTCGTTGTTATTGTTAATTGTCGTTTGGCGTTGTCGGTTTCTGATTCATGTATTTTTGTTTCTTTTTATACTGTTTTTCTTTTTCTCTTTCTGACTTTGATTTTCGTTCCGTTTCTTTAGCTCGTCATACTCATAATATAAAAAAAAATACAAAAAAAAAGAAGAAAACTAAATAAATAATAAAATGTCACACTTGTTATTAGACTTCACACCAGACTTTTGAGCCCTCCCGCCCCTACTTTTTCCGCCTTCATCAGTTCAACATGCACTTATGGAATTCTCAGGTGGTTTGTGATCCATCTAAATATATGTATGTATGTATATGTATATCTACATATATACTCATAATTTGTATACATATGTATATGTATATGTATATGTATACATATAAACATTTTTCTCTATATACTAATATGAATTCCATTGTGCGACACTAAAAAAATCTGTTCCATGTTGTGCATCTTTTACAGTTGTTGTTTTTGATGTAGTTAGAGGAGTAGCGCACTCAGGAATGTTTTCTACATTTGTTTTTATACAGTTGGTTTTATTATTATTTCCAACGCAGAACTGATAAAACCAATCCATAAGTATGCGGTTAGTGAGGTAGGTTAGTAATACAAATTGATGCGTTAAAAATGAAAAATTATTATAAGCATTGAAAGAATTCCAGGGAATGTGCAAAAAAAAAAGAAGAATAGAAATTCTTTATTCTTCTTTAAAACAGAAAATAAAATTGATTTTAACATACAGATATTCTCTAAAATAAATATAGAATCGTTTATAATACACTGAGAACTAAACATGAATATTATTAAATATGTAGTGTTTTTAAACAAATTAAACTTTTTTAAATCTAATTTTCATAAGTCGAACTCTTGTTTATTATGGATAGTTTAAAGTTCAACGATTTCAATCAAAACAAAAAAAATATAAATTGTTTATATGTTATTATGATTATACGAGAGCGAGTACAAATATCACCGCTTGCATTTTCAGTCATTCAAAGAGTTGAGTTCCTACCGAAACACAGAAAACCAACAAAAAAAAAAAACTCAAAGGCAAGCGAAATATCATCAGGGCGATCGTTCAGATTTCATAAACAAAAACTAATAAAAAGCGCATGCTGTGTGTTTCTCTTGTATGTATGAGTGTGCATGTATATATATTATATAAATATATATATATATTATATAATATATATATATATATATATATATATATATAGATGTACCTATGTATATGTATGTATACATATGTGTATGTTAACTTTATGTGTGTTGCTTAGAAGCTTGGAGTTTTAGGTAAACTTTATTGATGCCGGACACTGCTGACGCTGACTCACAAGACAGGCCCCAAGTTATGCCTAGTATTAACCGATTGAATCATAATTTAGGGATGTAAACACACATGTTGGATTTTTTCTTGCTTCACTGACTAAGAAGGGAAGAACATGAGGAAGAAGAGGAGATGGGTGGTTATCATGCTGGTTATAGCAACACGTGTCCAGGTTTCCACAGGTTAGGCACGTGCCACTCGTGGCATAAGCCAAAAAGAGGGACATGACCCGCATTAGGTGACGAAATGAAACATATAAATATATATACATACATATAATATATGTACATATGTACATACATATGTACAAAAATGAGAAGAAAAAAAACTACAGTTAAACAAATGCAAATTGCAGTTGAAGCGCATTTTTCTAACTTGTTCTGCATATTCGGTTGCAAGTTTTGCGTCTGGCTGGGTATGTATGTATATGTGAGGATACACCTATGAGTAAATTGAAAATACTCAGTACAACCGTGGTGGTAATACGACTCACAACTCATGACATAGAAAACTCTAACGCCAAACGAAAACAGCTTCAGACACCCTCAGCGACCCTACAATACCGAAATACTACCTGACTCAGCACAAGGTGGCTACCCTGAGAATTGGAGACGACGAGCCTCTCAGTCGCTCACATGCTCTCTCTCTCTCTCTCTCATTCTTTCTTTCTCTCTCTTAAAAAGCTCCCTGGACCCGCACATTGCCATCAAACCTTTCATTTGTTATATTCTTTTGTTTTTGTTTTTCATTTTTATTGTTTTTAATTTGAAAACGTGTTTTGCATACTTATAAGAAAATTGCCAGAACAAATTACTATATACAAGGCATAACTTTTATTTGGGGAATTAACATCTGTGCTCAAACCTATAATAATAGATATTGTTTCATATTTATTTGTTTAAGCCAAAGTTTTAGTTTTAGGATCAAAAAATATGTACACATGTATATTTATATAAATACATTTATTATGTATTATATATTAAAAATATTTCTCAACTTTCTTTCAAGTTTCTTAAGTACTCACTAGAAATTTTAACTGCCCTTTTACCTATTGGCCCATTTCTCTTTCTTTCTTTCTGACTAATATGATATGAAAATATCTTTAAAGCACAAAGATAATTTATGCTCTTTTCACTTAAGTTAGCATCGTTACTCTCTGGGGCCCTCTGTTATTCTCCCTCTTTCTCTCTCACTCTCTTTGCGGACAGACCGGACGGAGCGCGTGTATGTGACTTTTGGTTAATTTAATTTGCAGAAACCAGAAGAAGATATGAGATACAGCGTTAAACTCACATATTGCATATGAGAAAACAAGAAGTTGACGCGAAATACTCACCTGCAACAAACAGCAACAACAGATGATGAACAACAACAATATAAATTATAACAATAACAACAAGAAGAATAACTATTTAAAACGAGAACCGATAAAATAATATCGTGCATTTTTATTGTCTTGAAACTTCCTATATAAAATGAGAACGTTGCCAAACAGTGGGCACCGTCTCATATGAGTAAATACTATATATGAGTATATACATATGTATATAACTATATAATATATAGAATGCGTATACGAGTATACAAGATGTACCATGTACATACATACAAACATCATATGTACATATGTGGCAATAGCAATTATAATATTGAAAGATTTGTCATGCTTTTTGACTTCTTGTTTTTATTTTTACTGTTATCGATGCGCGTGTGCATCAGTACACTTATAATTGGGATAGACTGTCAAATATAGCTCTCTGTAAAGTATTGCGATTACTTATATGCAGCGATATATGTATATTAAAGTATATGTAATCTTTATATGTGAAAGGATAAAAGCAAATCTATTCAATTTCATATAATATATTTTCTATCTAATAAAAATTTATGAATTGTTACTATTGCGATTTTCACGTTATTATTCGCTTATAAACCTGATGGTTAGTATTCTATGAAATTTTATCGTAGCCTTTAAGAAAAGTAGGTCAGCTAGGATCATATGTACTGTTATGTATATGTAAATACATACATTGCAGAAAAATATATACGCAAATATTTATTATAGTCTTACCTTTGAAAATGCATCTCGTTGAGATTTTTTTTACTTTGTCTCTGAGCTGACAAAAACAAAAAAGCATCAGTAACTTCAGCGGCAGTGGCAGCGCAGTCAGCGCAAGCGCAAGTGCAACAGTCAACCGTCAACCGTCAACCGTCATTGGCATAAAACTAAACCCGACACAATTCATTATGCAAACGCGCGTGCCCCGTTTCGGTTGTTGTTTCGTCTTAACTCGCTTTGGACTCTACACTTTTTTTTTGGCTTTTTGCAAAACATACAAATAAATAATAATAATAATAATCATAATACATATAGAAAATATTATATACATAAAACATATGTTCAAAATACTTTGTGGTTATTCGTGTTCCTGTGCGCGTACGCCCCCATTAAGAGGGGCTTGTAAAAAAAAAACAAACACAAACAGAAAACAAAAAAAAAAAACAAAAAATATAATTGTATTTGAATTGAATTGAATTAAAAAAGGGTTGTAAAAGACAATAGAGAATATTAATTTCATTGATTTTCAATTGTTTTTCGCTTTGTGTTAAACTAACTGTATATATTAGTTTAGCCATCTGTGTATGCGTATACGTGTACGTGTGTGTGTGTGTGTGTCTGTGTTTGTGTTTGTGTGTGTTTAAGCTTAGAGAAAGTGTTAACTCGCTCCATCACTCTTCTTCTATGTAGGATGCCAAATGCAATTGTTCATTTTCGCACTCTCTTTATGTCTTTATTTCCTACTCTTCCTTTCGATCATTGTGGATGACAATTGTCAAGTTTGCAGTTTATCCGTTTATCTGCTATTTGTTTACTTCCAAAAAAAAAAATATATATAAGACACATCCGACGAGCAAGTGTTGCAAAAATATTTGCACAGGCTACCGTTAGGGAATTCGAGTCGAATAAACAAACTATAATAACAGCATCAATAATAAAAAACAACAACAACTTTTACTTTTAATTAAAATTTGATGTACAATCCGTAAATACATGAACACACATGCACACGCATTCTTAAACACATTCAACACACACTTCAAGTTTCTTATAATCATGCTAAAATCATACGCTGGTGGTCCAGTAACAACAATAACGTAAACACAGAGCATTACAGAACTGTAATGTAAACAAAATGTTAACTAACAGTTTTATAGTAACAGCAATCGTTGTCTACAGCAGTTGAGCTAACAGAAAACGCGTATAACTCGCGTGCGTTTTAAAACGCGTCAAAAGTGTAAAACTCAGTATATCAAGTGTATAAACAATTATAAAATAATTAAATACAAACGCAACCAAAATGTTTTTCTCAAATTATAATAATATGTATTTAAAGAATTATTGCTATAGGTAAAATAACGTTTAAAACTCAGATTATTATTTGAATGACTTTAAAATAAAATATTAATTAATTAATATATTTATATTGCAGCTATGCAAGTCCTCTACTCGCCTCTGCTGCCAATGGTATGCAATATGGCATGCAAGCTGTGACCCATTCGCCTACACATATGCATCAGCAACATCACCAACATCAGCAACATCAACAACAGCAACATCAGCAACAGCAACAACATCAACATCACAATTCCAGCAGCAATAGTCCAGGTCCGGTTGCTACTCTGATGGACGATGGCTACGGCTCACCTAAGTCAAGTCACAGTGGCAACGGCGGTGGGGGTGGAGGTGGTGTTGGTGGCACTTTGCCAGCCTTTCAGCGCATTGCACCAGCTGGAGCAGGTGCCGCAGGAGGTGCAGGAGGAGCTGCAAACACCGGTGGCTATGGCGTGGCCAATGGCTCTGGCAGTGGCGCCGAACGGGCTGGCTTCGCATCGCTGGCCAATTACCGCACACACGTAAGTCAAGGCTGACTCCAAATACACTTAGAGCAAAAAAAGATTGAAACTAAACTTAACGCAGTTTAAATTGGCATTGAAGACACATAATATATTTCTCAGTGTATTTCGTTTTCTTCCCTTTAACCTGCTCATATTCTCAATTGTTCACTTTTGGTGCATTTACAGAGCGAAGCCTGGTCAAGTCATTTCGAACCAATTAGCTACGCGCCCGGTGCCACCAGTCAGGGGCAAGGAGGTGGCGTCGGAACGGGTGGTGCTACATCGGCAGTGACCAATGTGATACGCAACGGACGCGCTGTTGCAGCAGCAGCTGCTGCTGCGGCTGCTGTCGATGGTGCTGCGGCTGCCGCTGCTGCTGCGGCAGTTGCTGATCCTGCACGATTCCTGTCCGCAAATGCACATTTGTCCGCATCAGCATCGTTAACAGCAAGTAAGTAATCCATAAACATATATTATATAAGTACATAAAGATATATGTATGTAGCTATAGCTGGACAGATATTTTAGAATATAGCATAGATATGCATACTATATACAAGTATATATAATATATGTATGTATATAGATTTAGGCAGTTAGTTGTTTACTTTGCTGCAGCTTGTGGCACATTTTTTTGTTACCGTTTGGCCACAAATTTAGTTTCCTCTTTAAATTCCATGTCGTTTTTTCAACTCTCTTAAAGATACTAGGTAGATTTTCACACCAAATATCCTTTTGACTGTTTGCATAACCTGTGTAAACCGCGACAAACGAAGGGCGACTACTGACTGGCGACTGTTGCCAACTGTTTGTGTTTAATGTAAAGGAAACGGCCGACCATATATTTATTCTGTATATAAATCTGTATATATCAACTGAATATATATATAAAAAAAACAGTTAAGAGAACTACGCATAAATATAGATATATAAAATTAATATAAAAATATATAGAAAATGTATATTAAAAAAAAGAAGAAATTAAAATTAATAACAAAATGAATTTCAAAAGTGATTTATTCAAATTTATGTTTTATTCAAAATATTACAATACGAAATTATAACAATTTGTATGTGAAAATAATTCTAATATATTTCGCAAAATAGTAAAATCCTTTTAAAAATATGGCCTTGAAAAGGAAAGAAATAGGATATCACTGACGTGACAGTAAGAACAAGCAACATTCGATTAAATTAACTAAATCTAGAATAATCGACATATTTAAGTATTATTTTATTTTATATTTTTTTTTTATCTTATTTTACACACATTTACAAACATTTCTATACTCTAAATATAACGTATAATAAATTCAATTAATTTTTTTATGAACTCTTGAAATGAACAAATCAAAAATAAACAAAAACAACAAATAAAAGATATCTATAATAAATAATCATATATATGTATATATAAATAAATATATATATATATATGAATATTTATATATGATAATAAATAAAAAATAAATAAATAAATACTCATAGAAAACTATCAACAATTAAATTAATAATAATAACTAAATGCTATAAATCAACAAAAATCAAGAATCAAAAGTTTGCCACCACAAAAATACACACACATCTAAATACCACACAAATATGTTCGATATTCTTCTACTTCTTGCACTTTTCGATCTATTCAAGTATTAAAAAAAAAAAAGAAAAAAAATTGTGTTCTATGTTATATTGTTATACTCGTATACTATATGTACTATATCTATTTGATAAATCTCCAAAAAGCATTGCTCGATGCCGATTTTTTCACTGAGGGGCGAGAATGTGTGAATTGTGGTGCAATTTCGACCCCATTGTGGCGCAGGGATAACACAGGACACTATTTGTGCAATGCATGCGGCTTATATCATAAAATGAACGGCATGAATCGACCTCTGATCAAACAGCCCAGAAGATTGGTAAATGTTACAAAAACAAAAAAAAAAAAAAAAAAAAACAAAATAAACCAAAACAACAAAAAAAAAAAACAAACAACACACAAAACAATTTTTACTAACAGTTAAAAAAAAATGGAAACATTTGCTTTTTGTGTGGAACACACTTTTTATCTGAAAATAAAAAAAAAATATATAAAAATGGGTTAAAAGATGTATATATACATAATGTAGTAAATGTATATTACTATATATATAAAAAGAACTTATAGAAATCCGCCAGCCCGACAGCAATTGCGTGCAACGTTCTCGCTTCTTTCGTTGAAACAAAATCTATGATATGATACTATATGATATGATATGATATGATAATAATGAATGAATTATAAAGAGTGAGAGAGAGAGAGAGAAATTAATTGAATTTATTATATTTGTCCAGAGCTAATTAGTTTTGTATAAAAATGAAAATATTGAAAAATTGTATGAAAACAAAACCAAAAACAAAAACAAAAAAAAAAAAAAAAAACTATAAGAAAAATCTTCTAAAAAAACGACTTCTCCTTCATTCTAATTGCATTATTACAGTGGCCGCTGAATCAGGCGGGGATTTCTATAAGAACTTCCCATATAATGTGACAGCCGCCACTGCGGGGCGCAGCAAGGCTGCTTCAGCAACAGCTGCAGCCACAGCGAACGCAGCCGGCGCAGGCGCAGGTTCAACGTCAACGTTAACGTCGTCAGCGACTGCAACGGCGCTCGACGAGCACGTTAGTCGCGCCAATTCGAGACGCTTGGTAGGTCGTCCCCCCCACTTCTCCCACCATCCTATAAAAATCTTTACCTCCACCCAACTCCTTTCCATTAATTAAAGTAGAGTTAAAACAAAAAAAGAAAAAAAAAAAAAACAACAACACCAACAGCAAAATGAAAAACAAAATCCAAAACAATAAAAAAAAAAATAAAATAAAATAAAAATAAAATTGAAACTCAACTAAAAGTCTAATAAACTAATTAAAAATTAAAATTGCATAAAAAAAATCTTTACATATATATTTTCTTAATTATTGAGATTTTATTTATACACAATTTTCAAATTATTTCACACGAAATTCCTAAAAAATAAAATAATAATAATAATTTAATTTATTTACTTGTTTGATAATAATTAATTGAGACACCATAAAATTTATTTAATTAATGGATTAATGAATTTATTGAATTTTAATTAATTTTAATTACAATAAAAAGCGTTTTGGTTTTCATTTAATATTTTCTTCCCAACTTTCCAATAAAAAATGTTGTTCCACATTAAAAGCAAACAGTAGTACAAATTTATACTATACACTCACATTCAAACTCACATACACTCACACATATACACATCCGCATATATACATAAATACAATTGCTAATGTTTTGTCTATGATTCTCACAGAGCGCTTCACGTCGCGCCGGCATGTCCTGCTCGAACTGCCAAACGAGTTATACATCGCTCTGGCGTCGTAATCCTGGCGGCGAACCTGTCTGTAACGCATGCGGCCTTTACTTTAAGCTACACAATGTTGTGCGGCCATTGACTATGAAGAAGGACACAATCCAGGTAAGATTGAATGACATCATAATTCTTGAAGAACTTTCTACAATTTTGTTTATTTTGATTTGTAGAAACGCAAACGTAAACCCAAAGGCACAAAGAGTGAAAAAACGAAGAAGGCGCGTGCTCAAGCAGCAGTAATGGTGGCAAACAACGTTAATGCATGCCACAATGTGGCAATGCAACAAATGGATGTTACAGAAGGTAAGTTGATGTTGTTATGAAAACATTATTCATTTCTTTATCTCTCACTTTATGTGTCGCACGCATGCCTAATTTGTGATGTCTGCTTTCTCTCTCTCTCTCTCTCTCTCTCTCCCACAATTGCAATCGATCTTGTGTTTTCTTACTTCATCAGAGCTGAAACCTCTTGCATACATGTCATACGCATCGCAACAGCAGCAGCAGCAACATCAGCAACAACAGCAGCAGCAACAGTTGCAGCAGCAACATTCATCGGCAGCCAGCTCACCGCAAAGCATGTCCTCATTGTCACCCACCACTAATGCAATCTCCCAGCAGCAACATCAGCAACAACAACAGCAACAGCAACAGCAGCAGCATCAACAGCAACAGCAACTTTGCACTGGGCTGGACATGTCACCTGCATCCTCATATCAAATGTCACCTATTAATATGCAACAGCAGCAACAACAACAATCATGCAGCATGCAACATTCACCCACAACACCAACATCTGTTATGTCGCATTCCATTTATTCAACGCCATCGCCAACACAACTTCATAATAACAACAATAATTCGCTTTTTAACCACAACAACAATAACAATAGCAACAATGAAAATAATCAAAAAATTATACAGAAATATCTGCAAGCTCAACAATTGAACAACAGCAGCAACAGCGATCAGCAACAGCAGCAGCAGCAGCATTTACTGGCACAGCAGCAACTTATGCAACTGATGCCGAATTCCATTACGGCAGCAGCAGCTGCAGCAGCAGCGGCGGCGGCGGCAGCAGCAATCAACACGGCCATCAAATCGGAGGCAACCACCAACAACAGCAACACCAGCAACAGCAACAACAACAACAACAACAACTCATCCAGCAAACAACAATTGGCTGCCATAACAACCACAACAACACAGACAACGGCATCACACACACTATCCTCACAGAACAACAACAGCAGCAACATTATTAGTCTGCAAAATCCATATCACCTGCAGCAACATCAGGGTCTTGGACAGACGGAAATGGACTTGTGTAAACGTCCATCATCCCCGTACTTTCTTAATCATTTGGCTGATGAGGAGCAGCCGACAATTATTAAATTGGAGCAAATGGAGCAACAGCAACAGCAGCAACAACAGCAACATCAACAACAGCAGCAACACGATGACATGTTGCTAAGTCGTTCAACATCAATCGATGAACACTACGAATTGGCTGCCTATCATCGCCATCAGCAACAGCAGCAACAATTACAACTGCAACAGCATGGTGCACTTAGCGAACACGAACAGATTGCAAGCTACGCCATACACGCGGCGGCACAACAGCAACTACATGAATTTGGACGTAAATATGGCGTTGAACGCGAAACTGTTGTCAAAATGGAATAAATTAATAAGAGAGAGAGAAAAATTGCAAGAAACTGCATTATGACCAAAGAAAGATATTGTTGTTAAATATAAATCTCATAGCTCCAAAGAAATTTTTATCCATATTTTTTACTAGCGTATACTAAACATAAAGTTCTCTAAGAACTTTCACATTCTACATGAAACAAACATACACACACACACACACACACACACACACATACACACTTACATAACATACACATACTCGTTTTGTATATAAATTATAAGCAAATTTAATTGAACAATTGCATATGATATGATATAGTATACCATTTATAAGGTTCTTTAACTACTCAAGTTTTGTTATTTAAAAAAAAAACGTTAGTTTAATTTTTTATTAGCGAAATGTAACCTATGGCGTATTTTTCTTGTTGTTACGCCTCAAAACATTAAATACTTTATTATAACAACTGAGATTTCCAAAAAAAAATTGACAAATTCCAACATAGATATTTAAGTTCTTTATTATTAATGATCAATAATGAATAATTAATTATATTATATATAAATATAAATATGTTAAAAAAGAAAAACAAACTAAAAAAATTGAAAACAAAAGAAATGACAAAAAAAAAAAACCGAATAATTAAACAACATAATCTCATGCAATGTTAGTTAATAATTTATCTATTTTTTAAACATATTATAATCATATTTAAAATCAAATTAAGTTTCAGTTTCACATCATTTTTTATTTCATTTTGCAATATTAATATTATTTTTATTTTTGATCAAATAAATGAAAAATACCCAAATATATACATAATCCTTTTATATAACGTTGCAACACTCAATAAACTGCATATTTGAAAAAAAATGAAAATATAAAACCAGGGATCGGCATTTTTAAATTTAAAAGCAAAAGATAACTTATCGATATTTTAACTATCGAACTACCGCCATTGTCAGAAACAATTAACGCAAAACGGAGCAGTGCCATTAACAGAATGTTAACTAAGCATATAATATGTAGAGGCATCAAAGAGCAAAAACAGCCGTTTTGGTGCTTAGCGTCACATAAGATGTAGCATACTTTTAGGCGACCGAAGAAAAACAATGTTTTTGTTTATTACCAGATAATAACTTATTAACATTTTTAATATTACAATGTTTATTACAATAAAACGGAATTAACTATGCAAATAATTGTTGTGTTTCATGATTATATAATTATGATTATATTCAATGAACATATTTGGCGCCTTTCTTCAATAGTGACTTCAGAATTATCAAGTGTTTAGCACTCTACATGCTACGATATATGTTTGTATATTTATTAATATACAAATGTATATATGTATATTTATTTGCCGCTATTTACGAAAGCAAGAGTTTTGATAAGATAAGGCTTCAGGCATTTTGTTTTGTTCGCCTTCTCTCTCTCTCTTTCTCTTTCGCTCTCTCTGTTAGTTGTTCTCTTTGTATTTGATTTTTGCTCTATTTTTTTATGATTAAAGTTTCAGTACATTTGTTTTCGTTCTTTTTTTTTTTATTGAAGTCACGCGTTACAAAAACAACAGAACCAAAATCAAAATGTCATTTTATGTGGCAAAACAGTTTTTGTTTATTGCCACCTCTGTTTGCAGAATGAGTGAGAGAGCGAGTAGAAGTGAGACTGAGAGAGAAAGAACGGTAGAGGGATCGATGTTGTCTACGTGACTGTACAAAAGTTTCGAATGTCGCGGGGACTTTGGGAACTGTCACAGCTCGTGCAATGTTCAAGTGTGCCACCCTGCCGACCTCCCACTGTTCTCGGAATTCAATATACCATAGTGTAATAGAGGAGTGTGCGTGTGTGTTTGCTGTCGACGATGCAGAGTTTTGATTGATAACTGATAAGCTGATAGTCGATACAACAAAAGGACGGACAGACGAATAGGCGGGCAGAGAAGATTCTCACACCTGGCCCCGGGTAGAAAACCTAGAAATTATTATGAATTCTATATGATAGAATAAAAATTGATAAACATATTAGAATTAGAATCAAGTAAACATTTAATATTTGTTATACACTTGAAAAAAAAAAAACTAAGCAGAAGTTTATACTAAACAACTAACAATTCAACTTCTATAGAATATTTAAAAAATAATTTGTAAAAATATTGAAAAGTTCTTTAGTTCTGTTTCTCTGATTGTTCATACCACTATACATACATATACATATGAACATATCTAAGTTATTATTAATAGTTTGAATTTGTATACTATCAACTTTTTATACAAAACTAATCGGTCAACTGTGCTGATTTCATGCTACATAACAACAAGAACAAACAGTAAACAAAATAATATTTTGTAGTATTACAGATTGCAAATGAAATGGGAAACTTAAATCTGGGGCTGGGTCATGGTTGATATCAATGTTTTGGTCTTGCACAGAGTGCAGAGCACAAAGATAATGGCATGATAATAATGTTCCTCCATTCATACTATGAAGTTGTCTTACATGATATCATATGGTACTATATATGTCCCCATGATAAGATATAGTTTCATATTGTGATATTTTTTTGTTTTATTTTATTTTGATTTCTGCAAATCAATTGTTAATGTCGCCCCATTAGTTGGTCTTTGACAATGCGATCCGTAAGTTTATTGAGGCTGCAAAAACAGGTGGAAAACACTTAAAAAATCAACTAAAAAACCAAGGAATACATTCACAAAATATGACGGCATAAAATGTCAATGACAGTAACAATAACAGGCACAGCAACAGCAAAAGCGGAGGCTTTATCATTGTCGCCATCTTGATTTCAAAATGGCGTACAAGTTTCTACACGCGCAAGCCAACAATAACAAACAGTGTAAGCGCTTGTGCATGCGAGTGAGTGTGTGTTTGTATTTATATGAAAGTCAGAACGCACTTACATAGGGGCGTTGTACATAATATAAAGAAGAGGCATATATATTTATATATACCTGCTATAAAACATTTGTTGAACTGCATCTGAAAGTGGAGCATATTGTGTGAAACTTACATTACAGGATATGTTGAATGCAATGTTAATTTCAATACCTATCAATGTTAGATAACATTTATGTAATAAACAGAACAATGTTAATTAACATTCATACAATAATTCGATCAATGTTAGCTAACATACATGTACAATGTTAAAGGACAAAAAAATATTTAAATTATTAATGAAATTAATATTATTTCAAAGAGATAAATAATTAATACGAAATTGTAGAAATTGAAAAATGTTATAATAAAAATTTAAAAAATTCGAATATTGTAATTAGCAGCTAAAGGATTTTCTGTATTTATTATCTCTTAGCATTTACGAATCTTATTTAAATTTAAGCTTTTAGTACAGTCACACGTGCACAAATATATAACACATTATTTACTTAGTATTAATTTTATATAAATTAAAAAACATTTTTTTTATTATGCATACAAATTCCCAGAACTTGTAATAAAACAAATGTTTATTTTCACTATAAAATAACTGTACTTTTTTTTTTTTTTTTTTTTTTTAAACGCAAACGCTGTGACATAGTTTCGTTGACACTTTACTTAACATGTACACACACATACATACACACTCTCAGTCACACACACATAATAATAATAAGCAAGCACTCGTATGTATGTGTGTAATTTACGATGAGTTAATTTTGCGCTTGACGTACAATTTTTATGGCACAATTTTGTTATTTTTTTTTCCAGCAATATAACTTCTTTATTTTTTTTTTCTTTTTGCATTTTATTAGAAGCGTGTCATTCCCATTAGACACTTTTTTTTTGCGACTTTACGATGGAAGTTTAGTAATTATTGTTATAAATGTTATAATTGTTATTATTATTTTTATAAAAATGTTCATATTCACGGCGACGTGTTTAAATGGAAAGTGCAAAACTTACTGTGCGAGCAACGAAATAACCGCACGCTAAGATATTATTATTTTTTCAGTTTGTTTTTCTTTTTGTTTTTTTATTTTTTACATGCCCATTGCCATAGATAGGCAATCTGTACGATAATGCTTATAAATAAGATAATATGATTTGATAATGTTATTTACCATATGCAGAAAGTAAAAGAAAGTGAGTAGCATACGTATAAACATATGTACAAGTATAGATAAATATATCTATATCTGATAGATAGAGCAAAAGTAGCAGCAGCCACAGCAATTATAGCAGCTACAGCTATATATATGTATAAAGATACATATGTATACATTTACAGGAAAATAATGTTTTCCTCGCCTGACGGTATTTTTTTTTTTGCCTAATTAAATGTTGATTCACGTTTTTCTTGGTACAGAATTTCGTGCAACATGAGGAAGTTGCCTTGCAAACAACAATTCAATACTCTAATTGTTGTTGCCATTGTTGTCTTTGTTGTTGTTGTTGTTGTTGTTGTTGTTGTCACAATGTTGTTGTTGACTTTGCCTGCCACAGTTGCCGCCTGTGGCTGATGTCTTGCTTTAGACCTTATCGCCAACTGACGTTTGTACTTCAAAATGTGTACTTAAGATAATGAAACGTAGCAGCAGCAGCAGCAGAGCAGCAGCAACAGCAAGAGCAACAGCAGAAGAAGTGAAAGAAGACGACGCCGCGGCCGCCACAGTTGAGACAACGTCGACAAACGCAACATGACAAAGTAGTAGAAACCAAAAGGCTAGGCGGGGGCGGGGGCGGGACTGAGACAATAAGCATGCGGCAAATGAAAATATTGTATGTAAGAAGACACGAGGCTTGTCTTGTCGTCAACAACGCGTCTTCAACTCGTCAATTTTGAGCTTGCTGAAGACAGACTTTCAACATGCACAATATTGTAAAGTTTCAATACCCTATTAATGGTGTTTTATAGTGGGTATATTTGACTATGGCTGATACGCTAAGGAATGTTACTTACAAAAGTATAATATAATTTTATAAACTTTTATAAAATATCATCAATAATTATTGCACTTATTGCACTTCAAGTTACAAATTGAATAAAATTTGTAAATTCCATTTTATTATAGGGTATCCAGCAGTCGATCAATTAGCATAGTTTTTATATCTAAACAGTAACCACACCATTGAGTATTGAAAACCAATGCATTTGCACGATGATGAAACAGAAATTCAATTATTAAAGCAACTTTCAATTGAAATTTTTTATGACTTCCGAGTAGAGGTATTCACATATATATGAACAGAGCATACGTAAAAACATATATACATATATTTTTATATAGTCATATCTTTCGATTAATCGATTACACACAGCACTTTGTACCCAAATTTGCACTTTATGCCAAACACTTGCACATACATATATTAAAAAAAAATATTTCCATGAATTCATTTTAATTAATACAATTTTTTTTTTTTTTTATCTAATCTGAATACGAAAAAAACCAACAACAAAATACCAACAAAATAAATCGAAAAAAAAAGTTCATTTATTTTTAACACTCTCAACGAAATTCGAGTGCTACTTGAAACAAAAAATTATGGTAAATGCGCGAATTTTATAATGAGAAAACAATGAAAAATTTAAACTTAATAATGGATAATCGTTTAACACGTTTTTAATTTAGCGAAAGACTGTTAAGATAAGAATTGTATTATTTGCAATAATTTTACTTTTTATGTAATTCTGGATATTTGTGATTTTATCAACACTGTTTTTGTTTTTGTTTTACAGTTCATTTTATCACTTTTTCATATTCGCCATCACATTTTAAATGGATTTATTTATGTTTTTCACAATTTATCCGAAATTTATTGATAGATTTTTTTTGTCTTTTTGTTGAATTTCCTTGTGAATGCCGTGCGAGTTTTCGGGTTAGGGGAAAATAACAATGTTTCCATGTTGAAAATCCCAGTTACACTCACCAACTGTGATTAGATTCCGTTGCCGTTGTGCGTCCAAACTTAAGGAATTACTGAAAAATTCAAATTATTATCGCTTATTATCTTGGGACATTATCAGTTCAAACACTGATATACAGAAACTGATACAGAAACTGAACCTCAAACCGAAACCGTAACGGAAACCTGAAACCAGAAAAATGAAACAGTATCAGAAAACAGAAGCAGTACCAGAACATAACTCAGGTCTCCCCTTGCGCCAAACATGAAGAGAGAGAGAGAGCGAGAAAGAATTAGAGCGTGAAAGGGAACCTAACAGATAGAGATACCCCAAAAAAAAAAAAACTGATACCGATATCCTAGCGACAACAACTACTATTGATAGCAAATCTTCATTATCTTATTGTACTGCAAAAGCCAAAGATTAGATACTTTTATCTAGCTAGGTCATGCAAGACCCCCAAGAAATTGGCAACGTCACACATGATCGCTCCGGCATTATCGGTTAAGCAAATGAAGTACGATCCGTTACGGAAAAGCCGTAGATGTTTACAAAGTTTACCCTGGGCAGATATGGACGAGTTATCGGTTCCGATTGGAGTAGGTTAAGGAGCAGTTCTTCTTTAATTTTTTGGGGGCCTGTTACACTCTCTCTCTTTCTCTCTCTCTCTCTCTCTCTCTCACTCTCAATCTCTCTCTGTCTGCTGCTATATGAAATCTCTGGTAAGATACGTTAACTTATCTAAGGCCACTATCTATTCTCAGATATTCGATATGTTTGCTATATATACTATATACATATACGTATATTTACTATATTGATGTATTATATACGTTGACGATAGGAAAAATCATTTTGTTGATAGGAAACAATCAGTTGTGCACAATATGTCTCATTGGGGCTACGTACCAAGACTTTTCTTAGGCACATGCGTATTACTTGTGTTTTTCAGTGTTAAACATATACTTATGCACGTAGATATATATATGTATATATATACATGAACATATTAAAATCATATCAATATAATAATCAATAATGTTCATTCCCTTTCAGTAGTTCATGTTTCTTGCTAATGGCATCGAACTTTTTATATCTTCAACAACGATGGATTATTATGGCTTGCCAGTTATTATAATGACTCATGTCTGGCCATATTGGTAAACAAATGTAAGTATATATGTATATATACCTATACACCTATATATATATATATATATATATATATACACGGGTATATATATATATATGTAGATGTGTGTAAAAAAGTCGAATAACAAAAGTGAAAAGAGACACAAGTTTTTTTTTTTCTCGACTATGGACATTATGTACATAATGCATCATATTTTATATTGTATATATACATTATAAACACGTTCTGTACACTCTCTCTCTCTCTCTCTCTCTCTCTCTCTTAGATTCACTATTTGCAGTATTAACTTTAGACACTGTGCAAAAGCATATTCTGTTTGAACATGATCCAGACTTAATATCTGTAAACACTATGTAAGTTTGTACAGAACGCATGAGTAATATTTAAGAGAGATTTTTTTTAGATACTCGATACAATTTTATAGATTCTGAAATTATACTTTAAACAATGTGCGAATATATATATATATATACATATATATATATATATACATAGTTTCATTAATATATAATGTTTATTTTACATATATTCAGTGTTTTATTTTACACTCTACTATTCATTTATTGGTAGGTTACATTAATTTCTTATAAACTTTCCAAGTTATCGTCAGTATATCATATATATATATATTCTGTATTTCCTTTGAGTGCGCAAACGATATGTACAGAATGTTATCGCGTTGACTTGACTGCAGATACATTTTCATAACTCACAGTCACAGTGCATGCCACGTTCGTGGAGAGCAGAAGTGTACGGGGCCCAATAAGGTGATTTCCCTAGCGTGCCTTGGATGATTTATGGGCAGGTTAATAGAAAGAAGTTCAACTCTTCAATTTTCTTTTACCAAACTCAAAAGACAGATGACGAGGTGGAGTAGGAAGAACCAGACGTATGTATATATATATATATATATATATATATATCTATATATATATAGAGCAAGAGGATAAAGAAGAGTAAGCAAAAAAAAGAAGAAGCACAATGACGCCATTTGAAAATTTTCATTTTAATTTGATTGAACCACGCCATATTATTGGTGGTTCGTGTTCGTGTTCGTTTCTTTTGTGCTTTTGCGGCTCACCCCTCAAAGTCAAGCGACAGAGACGACTGTATAGGAGGGTGAAGGGAGAAGGAGGGAGTGTAGTAGGATTTAATGAAACGAAATGCGGCATTTGTTATTGTTCCCATTTTTTTTTTTTTTTTGTTCAGTTATATTCGTAAGTAATTAAAACTATGGCGCGCCTTTTGCTTCATATTGTGTTTTGTTTTCTGTTTTTTTTCTTCTCTTCTTCTTTTCCCCCTTCTTCTTTATCAGTCGACCGCCAAAAAATTGGAACTGAAATTGTTAAAGCATAGAAGAGAATTTATAAATTAAATTTCGTAAAGTCATTGCTTTAACTTTAACTGATCGGCCGATACTGTCACAACTTGGCGAGAAGTGCTGATAAACGTTTCAATTCGATTCCATTTCGATTCGTTTCAGTTCAAATCTCATCCAAATTTCGGTATTCATTTATTTTTGGCATGGCGCAAGGCACTTGAAAACTGCATGGACAAGTTGAAGGGTATATAGAAATATGATTACCAGAATGATATGAATATATGTATGTATGATATTATTCATTTGTTAGAGACTTATTGTTGTTTTGAAAATCGCCTCGCCACCCTGCGCAACAATTCGATGCCATAAATTCCCAAGTTTTTACTGCCGACGCCATTAAGTCTTGTGTCTTATGTCCATAAATACTGTTTCTTGGTACCAAAATGTTAAGTAGCTCTAAGCTAGGCGGCTTGTGTCATCAACTTTGTGGTATTACTTGCACGATTGAACTGTCTATATATACCATATATGGTAAACTTTTGTAAGACACTTGTTTCGGTTGAGTCTGCATTGCGTTTTAGAATAAAAATTTTAGAGTTCAATTAATTTTTATCTTGTATTTTTTCATATAAAGTTTGTTAAATGTTTTCCAGTTTCCTGATATGTACACGCTGTTTTTGCATACATATTAAAATTATCGATAGTTAAATTTAATGATGAAATCGTTTTTCTATTCTATATAATTTCTTGACAAAACTAAAATTGATAAATGTTGGCAACTCTGTTTTACAGAGCAATGCGTAATGTTGATTTCATGTTGCGCCATTTGTAAACATGTCAGAACTGTCAGAGGGTTGCTCAGCGTAAAAGAGATAGAAACGTTGAAGAGAGGGAGAAGATGGAGATTTGGGGAGTGAACGGAGTTGAGTTGCTGTCAGCTTTTTGAGTTTCAGTTTGCATTCATTATTAATCACCTCGATGATATTTTGTGACACCTTCTAGTCGCATATCTCAAATGCGCTACAGACTGTGGCTACTTGAAACAAGTTGAAACTATTAGATACATTTGTATCTTATTGTTTGTGGCTTGTGCTTTTAAGATTTGATTTATGCATGCAGCAAGTTAAAACAATTAAATTTATCAACTTTTAGATTCACTAAGTACCAGATGCATACTTATTTATTTATGTACATATACATACACAATCGTTTATAAGAATATCTCATTCCCCCACTCCCCCCCCCCCCCCGGCCATACCATATCATCAAGTCCAACCATAGATATGCCAAAAGAAAGTTGCAAGTAATTGCAACGATATCTGACAACAACTTGCGACCAGGTTATTTTTCATCCAATTTGATTTATGTATACATATGTATGTACGTTTCTTTTACTCTGCCTTCTACCATCGTCTTCTTCTTTCTTCACTGCTTGTCCATGTGTAGCTCTGTGTGTGCTCTGCTTTGCTTTAGACCCGTTATGTGCTTGTATGTTAATGACGGCCATATATCTGTTGGCTTTATGGCTGTAACTATAAACAATTTATGATTTCAGTGACGACCTGTTTCTTGTTGCTAAATATACTATATATTTTGTATATCAAAGAATTGTGCTAACAGATCTTTGCTATTTAGAGGATCTTAAATAGTTGTCAAATAAATAAATACAGTTTATATTTACATTAGTTTTAATTTAATATATATGTCTATGCATGGTAATAGTAGTATATATTATTATACCTATAACTGACTTTGATATTTGCAATAAGTACATATATTATATTATAATAGTAGATCCTCGACCACGTGTATGTTTCAGAGACTTCAGGTACTACAACATTAAGTGAACAAATTCTATAAACTTAATTTTTTTTTTCATTGGTTACAACACTTGAGACTCTTGTGAAGTGGAACACAAACTGTCTTGTTGTTGTTTATATAAATATGTATTGACTATATGTATATATCAGGCTCGAGGCCCCATTTAAAGTTCTATATGTATGTAGTATATGTATATATGGAATGTCGTGCCTGGACAGGTGCCTATATGCCTGGCCATAACCTGCGGCTGTTTATTAGTTTGCCAGAAAAGTGTTTTATGGCCGCAATTAGAAAATGCGCCAAGCTAAATTGCACAATCGACAAATAGGCTGAAAGTGTGCTGCGACTGCGACTGCGACTGTGGCTGTGACTGTGACTGCAATAGAAAAGACGTTGTCAGAGAGCGGGTGTTGGGTGTTGTGTAGTTTTGAGCTGTCAGCGTATAGTTGTAGCTAGAAGTAATTCTTTTTTATTTTTTTATATATTTTGTTTTTTTTTCTTCTTTTTTTTTTTGGTTTATTTGAGGTCTGAATGTAGAATGTAGCTGAGCACGCATGCGCAATTTGTATCTAACAGATACTTATCGCTGTCGACGCTGTCGCTGCCTGATGTTGTTTGCTCTACACATACACACACACACACACACACACACACACATACAAAGACTTACAGGTAAACCTTATCGCTTGCACGATAAGATAACCAATACCAGAGCAGTAACACGAGCATAGAAATAAATCATAACTCACACACAGATACAACACAAGCACTGACACAGGCACAAGCACAAACAGAGGCAAATTGGCCCAACCGCAAAGTTGCTATATGCTATATACGTAAAGTATAGTATATGGCAATTGCATCTGTATTGGTTTTATAATTGGGCGCTGTGGCGAAAGGTGCTAAACGCAGGCACCGCAATGCGTTCTCTTGTTATTGTCGTTGTGTATTGTGTATGTGCTGTGTGCTGTGTGTTGTGTGTTGTGTGTTGTTCTTCATTTGTGTGTGCGTCGTCGGTGTTGTCGTCGTCGACATCAGACTTGGGCTCGAGTTGGTCTCGAAAAAAAAATAGCACTTATTATTATTATTAAATGTCGCGCGGGAAACAACGAAAACGCTCAACGGATGCCAAAAGAATATAACCAAAAAAAAATATTTTCTAAGTGATTTTTCCCCTTAAGTTTTCCATTCGACGCGCGCTTGTTCCTTTTCTTCTTGTACTCAATCTAACAAGTGTTTTCCCAAAGTGATAATTATTAAATAGAAGAGAAAGTACATGAATTCAAAGTGATAAATAACGAAAACTTAGATAAAAAACTAAACAAATTACACACACAAAACGTAAGCAGTGCTCATTTTTTTTTTGATGGTTTGCAATAGCGTTGCACTAGACATCAAGATGCAGCAGAAGGTTCGTATTATTACCAAACTTTAATTAATGTTCGAGATTTAATTAAAATAGATTCAGTGTGAATAATTTATCATGTATGTAAAAACAAATATAAAATAAAATAAAATAAAAAAAATTCATGAAAAATACAAAATAATAAGTTAATATTAAAAAATAATATTATAATAAATATATTAAAAATTAATTCTTCTAAAATTGCTATAACATGTTGTAATAAAGAAAATACCAAAATTATTCAAATAAAATTAAATTAATAAAATAACAAATTTAAAAACGAAAAAAAAAAATGTTAAAAAAATGTTTCCCATAACTGTTCTACAAACTTATTAAGAAAATAAAATCTATGATTTACCAATTAAATTTCTGCGTAAAATATAATCTCGTTTAAAAGTATAATTATATTTATTTCCTATTTTAACGTCTTATCTAATATAAGGCGGCAATTCTTTATTCAAATTTTAAATTTATATAAAAAAAAAAAAAACAAATGAAAGAATCAACCATAAAATGTTGAAAGGCTTTAAAAGTCATTTCATAGTCTCAGTTTAGATTATCTCAAATCTTGAAGACATTTTAACAAGGCAGCGTGAGCTATTAGAAGACAGTCTCCAAAGATTCAAGCGCCATAAAAAGTTTCTCACACCGGTTCATTAAATTGACAAGCTGTAGATGAGTCGAGTTAGCGTGCTATAAAGTTTTTTTTATAGTACTCTATTGCCATAAATATATATTGTCGAATTGATGAGCTGAGAATACTTGTTACCTGTTAAATATACAAAGTATATATATATATATATGTATATATATATTTCTATTTATTTTTTTTTTTCAGGTAGCTTTGTTTTTCATGTATTAAATATTTTATTATTCTGCATATGAAATCGATATCTTTGTGATGATTAATTATATTCACTTTTTGTTTTATTTTTGTCGAATGCCAACAACCATTTTGCTTAGCATGAAACAAGGTCAAAAACGGCAGCATAACCAGCGGCAGTTGGCAGTTAACAGATTTTTTTTGTCGCTTATACTTTTCGACTTTTTTCCATTTTATTTTATTTAATTTTTTTTTATTTTTTTTGTTTTTCAATGGACAGGCAGAGAGACAATTGTCACTGCGATAAGACAAATTGATTTATAATGAATGACTCAGGCGTCGCCTGGACTCAACGACATATACGAGAGAAGAGCTAAAAGAGAGTGAGATAGAAAAAGGAATTTGGAAAAAAGATTGAAGCATGAAAAAAAATAAAAATACACATTATAAAATTGGTGGAAAGATGTTTTATCTTTATGAGGCCAAGGGCGAAATTGTGGCGGTGGCGTTAAAATAATTTCCAATAAAAAAACTTACAAAGCTCTAGAAAATTATAAAGCTAGGCGTGAAGATGTCCCGTATATCAATCTCATACTCTTTACAAAGAGGACACAACTATCATAGTTGATTGTTAAACTTTAATTTGGTTAAAAATTATAAAAAATCTGAATTTAAATTATTTTAATAAATTGTTAAAACTCTTGGTAATGGACTAATTCTACGAGGTATTAAAGTGCAGAATCTAATGATAAAGCAGCCGAACTGTACTCATGATAAGTCCCGTGAAGAGTACTCACAGTTGTTACTTCATTCATGAAAAAAAGGTTATTTTTTTTTGGTAGTTTTACCTAACATAATGTAAAATTTATGTCAATCTTATCGACTCGTATCATAAGGGATAGGGATGCGCACATAAAATGTGGAAGTAAAAGGCATTATGAATGGGAATTGGTAAAGTCAATTGGAATAGGGATGAGTGGAGACTACCCTTAGTGCAATAAGGGTTGCAAAGATGGAAAAAGAACGACCCTTATTGTGGAGCGGATGTTGCAACCAATCGCAATCGAGGGTCGAGTTAACAGTTGGTCAATGGCGGCTGCAATTGATTGTGATAATAATGAGCCAGAGGGTTAGATGACTGAACAGATATCCTGTTGCCAACTTTCGTTAAGAGATAGTTTTATTAGACACGCGCTGTCACTTGATATTTAACATTTTGGGTCAAAGAGCGCCGTTTAATGAAGTTGTAAGTTTCAGCTGGACAGCTGCATTTTTTCTAATTTTCCCTTTTATTTTTTCATCTTAATCGTCAAACGAAAGTGAAATGCGAATTGCGAGTATGCATGCTTAAAAGTATATAGTATTGCATATGAGCAATATCTATTGTTTATATTGATAAAGAGTACGTAAGACACCTACATAAGTTAGGTGCGACTTCAGAATATTTCATTCATAAATACGTATGCAACACGCCCAACAACATGACGAGTCGCTTGACTAAACCAAGCAAATATAATATTATATCTCTCCAAGCTCACCGAATGAATACCTGAAACATGACAATACTCAAAGCTCAACTTCAGCTTTAACTACAATTGTTATAAGGTGTTAATGTTTGGAGAAGTGGTGGTCCCTCTTTTTTATCTGTACATTGATGACGTCGTCAAAAGCATGACCTCTCCGATATCGCATAGTAATGTTTGAGTACCTTTCTGTATTTGTTCCTCTCTCTCTTTGTTTCTCTCTCTTTTACTCTTTTTCTGTATCTCTTTTTCCCAGCAGTTGATTGTGCATGCTGATAGTAAACGGATAAGATATTGTCGTTTGGTAGCCAGTATCTTAACTAAACTTTTAATGTACAAACACGTGGCACGTGCATACAGCATATCATATCATACAATATATAATAGAATCCATCCTAGATTACATGCAGTCACGTTTACATTTATTATCTTTGTAGAGATTCGTTCATTAAAGATTTAAATGCGATTATTTACTTGCAAAAGCTAAATTTTTAATTTTTATGTAATTAAAATTTTTTTTATATTTTTGAGTTATTTCTCAATGAATCATAATAAAAAAAAATAAAATTATTTTTGTGACACGATGTAAATAAAATAAAAATGAAAAATAAGACAGCAATATTATCTTCCGTGTTTCCACGATTTTATACCCTTGAAATTTTAGTGTTTTTTTCATATGAAAATTAAATTTTTTGCCGATTTTTTCTATTTGTAATTTATTTGTTAGTTTATTTTATTTATTAGTGGTGTTGCTTATACGACATTTATTTATGAATGTTTTCTAGTTTTGTATGCAATGAGTGTAACTGCTTTTGTTTTTGGGCATACAAACATAATTACAAGTTATATTATTAGCTTAGTAAATTTTATGGTCTGCCCGCTTAAAAAAAATAAATAAAATATGTGTATATCTTTGGAGTACTTAGGACTTTCCCAGTAGAGACATAAAATAAAAACGCACCTAGAAAAACACAATTGCCAAAAACAACAAGCAACATGAATGAATCAGTTAACAATGACGATCGTATATTGACATAAATTTGGACCAGGGGTTAGGCCGCTAGCACCCTCAATGAGTTCATAAAAATAACTTGATGTGGTTAACGTACACCCATTTTTCGCCTATTTTATTTTATATCTATTTATTTTTTATTCCTATTAATATTTATATTTATAAAAAAAAATAAAATATATATTATATATTATAAAATATATTATTATTATAATATTCTTGAAACACCAAAAGAAAATATCCCAGAAATGAATTTATAATATTTTGTACGGTCCCGATCCCGATCAATGTATTTCACTTGTACATGTTCATTTCTATATATGTATATACATTCTCACAAGCTCAATATAGCCTTTATAATTCAATTTAAACTAGAGAAGGGTATAAGTATTATGTCAAAAAAATTTTCTATTATTGAAGCAAACTTTTGTTCAAATATCATATTATTCTTTTTAAAATTATTAAGTTATTACTGTTTTATCTTTTTGCATTTCGCTCAGTGTAGGAAAGGGGGTCAAAATGGGGCAATCCGATGAGTTTAGAAGAACGCGAGAGGAAATGAGGAAACTTGAGTCAGCGGGTGAAAGAAATAAAAAAGACAATGAGGACTCGTGTTGCAAAGAGGCAGGGAAGGGGACATCATCGTCGGCTAAGAAAGAAAATGATGCAAAGAGAAAAGAAGATGAAAGCTCTAGGAAACAGGATGAAAAAAGAGCAAAAGAATCTGAGAAAGAAAGGCAACAGGACGAGAAAAGAAGACAGAAAGAGGCAAAGGAGAGGGAGAAAGAACAGAAAAAGCGCGAAAAAGAAGAAAAGAAACAGGCCGACCGGAAGAGAAAAGAAGAAGAAAAAGCTAGAAAACAAGAAGAAAAAAGAAAACAGAAAGAGGCAAAGGAGAAAGAGAAAGAACAGAAAAAATGTGAGAAAGAATGTAAGAAAGAGGCAGATAAGAAAAGAAAAGAAGAGGAAAAAGCAAGAAAACAAGAAGAAAAAGCAAGACAGAAAGAGAATAAAGAAAGAGAGAAAGAAGCTAAGCGGAAGGCTAAAGAAGATGAAAAGAATAGGAAACAGGAAGAAAAAAGAAAACAAAAAGAGGCAAAAGAGAAGGAAAAGGAGCAGAAAAAGTGCGAAAAAGAATGCAAGAAAGAGGCAGATAAGAAAAGAAAAGAACAGGAAAAAGCAAGAAAACAAGAAGAAAAAGCAAGACAGAAAGAGAATAAAGAAAGAGAAAAAGAAGCTAAGCGGAAGGCTAAAGAAGATGAAAAGAATAGGAAACAGGAAGAAAAAAGAAAACAAAAAGAGGCAAAAGAGAAGGAAAAGGAGCAGAAAAAGTGCGAAAAAGAATGCAAGAAAGAGGCAGATAAGAAAAGAAAAGAACAGGAAAAAGCAAGAAAACAAGAAGAAAAAGCAAGACAGAAAGAGAATAAAGAAAGAGAGAAAGAAGCTAAGCGGAAGGCTAAAGAAGAGGAAAAGAATAGGAAACAGGAAGAAAAAAGAAAACAAAAGGAGGCAAAAGAGAAGGAGAAAGAGCAGAAAAAGTGCGAAAAAGAATGCAAGAAAGAGGCCGACCGGAAGAGAAAAGAAGAAGAAAAAGCTAGAAAGCAAGAAGAAAAAAGAAAACAAAAAGAGGCAAAGGATAAAGAGAAAGAAGCTAAGCGGAAGGCTAAAGAAGAGGAAAAAGCTAGAAAACAGGAAGAAAAAAGAAAACAAAAGGAGGCAAAAGAGAAGGAGAAAGAGCAGAAAAAGTGCGAAAAAGAATGCAAGAAAGAGGCCGACCGAAAGAGAAAAGAAGAAGAAAAAGCTAGAAAACAAGAAGAAAAAAGAAAACAAAAAGAGGCAAAGGATAAAGAGAAAGAAGCTAAGCGGAAGGCTAAAGAAGAGGAAAAAGCTAGAAAACAGGAAGAAAAAAGAAAACAAAAAGAGGCAAAAGAGAAGGAGAAAGAGAAGAAAAAGTGCGAAAAAGAATGCAAGAAAGAGGCCGACCGAAAGAGAAAAGAAGAAGAAAAAGCTAGAAAACAAGAAGAAAAAAGAAAACAAAAAGAGGCAAAGGATAAAGAGAAGGAAGCTAAGCGGAAGCAGAAAGAAGAGGAAAAAGCCAGAAAACAAGAAGAAAAGAGAAAACAGAAAGAGATAAAAGATAGGGAGAAAGAAGCTAAGCGGAAGCTGAAAGAAGCGGAGAAACTCAGAAAACAAGAAGAAAAGAAAAAACTAAAAGAAATAAAGGATAGGGAGAAAGAAGCTAAGCGGAAGCTGAAAGAAGCGGAAAAAGCTAGAAAACAAGAAGAAAAGAAAAAACAAAAAGAAATAAAGGATAGGGAGAAAGAAGCTAAGCGGAAGCAGAAAGAAGAGGAAAAAGCCAGAAAACAAGAAGAAAAGAGAAAACAGAAAGAGATAAAAGATAGGGAGAAAGAAGCTAAGCGGAAGCTGAAAGAAGCGGAAAAGGCCAGAAAACAAGAAGAAAAGAAAAAACTAAAAGAAATAAAGGATAGGGAGAAAGAAGCTAAGCGGAAGCTGAAAGAAGCGGAAAAAGCCAAAAAACAGGAAGAAAAAAGAAGACTGAAAGAGTTGAAAGATAAAGAAAAGGCTGCGAAAAAGGCACTGAAGGACGCAGAGAAAAAAAAAAGCTGAGGAAAAGGCTAAGAAGAAGGAAGAAGACAGAATCCGTAAAGAGGCTGAGAAGAAGAAAAAAGCAGAAGAAAAAGCTAAAAAACAGGAAGAGAAAAGAAAACAGAAAGAGGAAAAGGATAAAGAGAAGAGGGCTAAAGCTGATGAAAAAGCAAGGCAAAAGGAAGCTGACAGACAACGGAAAGAAGCAGACAAGAATAGAAAAGCAGGGGAAAAAGAAAGTGAGAAAGACAGGAAAGACAAAGACAAGGACAAAAAAGGAGCAGATAAATCCAAAGATGATGACAAAAAGAGAGCAGAAGATGAAAAGAAGAGAAAGGCAGAAGAAGAAAAAAGGAAGAAAGAAGAAGAAAAACAGAAGAAAGCAGGAACCGGGCCAACATGTTGTCAACAGAAAGAAACGCCAGAAGCAGTATGCTGCCGACAGAAAACTGAAGCTGCTAAAAAGAAAGCGGAAGAAGATAAAAAGAAAGCGGAAATCGAAAGCAAGAAGAAAGCCGCAGCGGAAAAGCAGGAAGCAGCTGCCAAAAAAAAAGCGGAAGAAAATAAAAAGAAAGAAGAAGAAGAGAAACAAAAAAAGGCCGCAAAAGAAAAAGAGGCAGAGGCAGCGCGGAAGAAAGCGGAAGAAGAGAAGAAGAAAAAAGAAGAAGAGGAGAAGCAAAAGAAAGCCGCAAAGGAAAAAGAGGAAGAGGCTGCGCGAAAGAAAGCTGAAGAAGAAAAGAAGAAAAAAGAAGAAGAGAAGAGAAAAAAAGAAGAAGAAGAACAAAAGAAGAAGGCCGCAAAGGAAAAGGAGGCCGAAGAAGCTCGAAAGAAAGCGGAAGAAGAAAAGAAAAAGAAAGAAGAAGAAGAAAAGCGAAAGAAGGAGGAAAAGGAAAAGGAAGCTGAGGCTGCCCGTAAAAAAGCGGCTGAAGATAAAAAGAAGGCAGAGGAAGAAAAACAGAAGAAAGCAGAAGAAGAAAAACAGAAGAAAGAGGCAGCAAAAAAGAAAGTAGAAGAAGAAAAGGCGAAGAAAATAGAAATGGAAAAAAAGGCAGAATGTTGTCGAAAGTTACAAGAAAAGGAAGGTGGAGCATGTTGTCGACTGTCACCGGAAGAAGCTAAAAAAAAAGCAAATGAAGAAAAAAAAAACAAGCTGAAGAAGAAAAAAAGAAGAAAGCGGAGGAAGAGGCATGTCGAAAGAAAGCGGACGAAGAACAAAAGAGGCGAGCTGAAGAAGAAAAAAAGAAGAAAGCTGAAGAAGAAAAAAAACGTAAAGAGGAAGAAGAAAAGCGAAAGAAGGCCGAAAAAGAAAAGGAGGCAGAGGCAGCGCGAAAGAAAGCAGAAGAAGAAAAGAAAAAAAAAGAAGAAGAGAAGAAAAAGAAAGAAGAAGAAGAACAAAAGAAGAAGGCCGCAAAGGAAAAGGAGGCCGAAGAAGCTCGAAAGAAAGCGGAAGAAGAAAAGAAAAAGAAAGAGGAAGAAGAAAAGCGAAAGAAGGCCGAAAAAGAAAAGGAGGCTGAGGCAGCACGAAAGAAAGCGGAAGAAGAGAAAAAGAAAGCAGAAGAAGAAAAACAGAGGGCAAAACAGGCAGCGGCATGTCGAAAGAAAGCGGAAGATGAAAAAAAGCAAGAAGAAGAAAGACTGAAGAAAGCCGCAAAAGAGGCACAAAAGAAAGGAGCAAACGATACCGGTCCAGAATGTTGTCGAAAGAAAACGGAGGAACCATGTTGTTCCAAGAAAGACGACTCTGAAAAAAAAAAAAGTCTAAGGACAAAGAAGTAGATCCATGTCAAAAGATTGCCGAAGAGGACAGACAAAGGGCAAAAGAGAAAGAGAAAAGAGACAAAGAGGATGAGAAGAAGCGCAAGAAGGAAGAAAAAGAGAAGGAAAAACAAGAAAAAAAGAATGCCAAGCGTAAAAAGGATGAACCAACAACAGAACAAACAACTGCTCTGAAGAAATCTATGCTTATTCCACGCATTACTGAAGAAGAGTAAACATGAGATCATGTTATTCTTTTCTTCATCTCTTCTGCAAAAAACAATCTTCTTATTAGTGTAAATATCATGCGTGCCAAAAAAAAAACCAACTGCTCCTGATTATAAGTATTACCTGGATAAAATCTCCAAAAAGTTTGATCTACTTCTTCCCAGTTCCTAGAATTAACATCAAGATAGAAAAAAATATCCGCCGCCGCAAAGGAAAAGAACAATAAAATAGAATAATAGGGAAAATGTGAAAATGATAGATTCAGGGGGAGGCTCTCACTTGGAAACAACTAGTAACAAACAGTAACAAAAAAAACTTCGGTTCAAAAAATTATATATATAATGAAAATTAAGTTAAAGCTAAATATCAACAACGAACCTGAAACCAAATGTAAACGAGTATACCAATGGTGTAAAAAGGGGCTGAGGCAAATTTAAAGAGAAACGTGGAAGACAGAGAGAATCAAGGGAGAGGTGTGTGAGAGTGCATATCTCCAGCCGAACTCGATCTCGGGTTGGATTTTTTTTATGGTTTGTAGGCGACAAAACTGAGTTTCGACTTGAGACGAGCGGCACCTTTGATGATCGACGTTTAGCTTTGCTTTTTGGTTTTTTTTTTTGCGATTTGTTTACTTGCCTTGTTGGCGGAAATAGACTTGGCCGGGTTCGCACTCTGTTTGAGGCCGGAACTGGAGTCACACTTTTGTCAAGCAACTGTCATTCTGATTGTTTCATGCTCATTCAACAATTGTCTCTTGGTCATTGCAGATGGAAACGCAGGCGACTCCTCAACAACAGCAACAACAATTGCAACAACAGCAACAAGTGTTAAGCAAGCAGCAGCTTCAATTACTTGAGAAGATCAAGATTGAGTCGAGTAATGGCAATGATCCACAAGCTGGCAACGTCCTAGAAGAACAACAGGAACAACAACAACAGCAGCAGCAACAACCACAACAACAGCAACAGCAACCGTCTGTATCTGCGGGTGTTCTCGTACAGACAAACACCCAAACGAGCCTAAGCGAAACCGATGAACAGCAGCAACAGTACGTCATCAAGCCACGAACAGCAAAGCGATTAATATTAACCACAGCGGGCACTCTGTAAGTATATTCAAAATGAAATCAATAGATTTTCTTAGGATTTATTATAATTATATTACAATTGGAATATAATTAATCAAATGATAAAAACTAATAATCACAAAATTCTCTTAATTTTTTTGCAGCGAACTAAACGATTCACGTGATAACGAACAAGGCGGCAACAACAGCAACAGCGCCAGTTCAAATTCAGCACCGGAAACGCATATTGAGTATCAGCGGAGTTCGCATCACTCGCCGCATCATTATATACAGATGGCGCCACGAAATGCTAGTGAAGTGGATGCAACACCGCAGAGTACACTTTATGCCTATCCCACAGGTCAAATCATATGTAGCGACGATGTTGCTTCAATTAAAATCGAAACAATTGACAAGAACGAAGTAACGGGAGAAGTACAGCAACAGCAACAGCAACAACAGCAGCAGCAGCAGCAGCAGCAGCAACAACAGCAGCAGCAACAACAGTTACAGCAGCAGCATCACCAGCAGCAACAGCAACAGCAATGTACCACGCCTAACGGTGGACCGTATGGCGATACTATAGTAGTTACTAGTGAAGCCGCACTGCAACATCATCACCAACACCAACAACATCAACAACATCAGCAACAACAGCAGCAACATGCTGCCGTTGCAGCCGCTACAGCAGCTGCCGCCGCTGCTGCTGCTGCCAGTCAAAATCATAATGTAAGATATGTTACCGAAGATGGACGCTTCGCAACGGCCAGCGGTGAACCGGAACCATCCGGCGGCAATCTCTACTATGATGCAGCCGTTGTCGATGCCGCAACTGTCCATGCAAACGAATCAAAGACCTATGCGGATCTGGGTAGTGCATATGCCACGTTCCCACCAAACACTAGTTTTGGTGGAAACAGTTATGCAACGGCAGCCACATTGCCACAAGGCAATACAATTTATAGTGTGCCGGGTACAGCCCTAGGCTATACTAAGACAGATCCCAGTTTAAATCCTTTGAGACAAGCAGCACCTGGTACATATCAAGCGATATCATTTTTAGACGGTACCAATACAAATGATGCAGCTCTGTGGACAACAACTACTGAATTTCAAAATGTTTCATTCGTAAGTAATATATTAGCCAAAATTAATCGAAATTTATGGTGCAACAACTGGCCAACTCTTCAGTCCAACTATCATCCACAGGTAATTGATGATTATCCAACCAGTAACATGACCGCTGCCCATTGGCCTCCTGCAGCTAGTATTAGCAGCTATGATCCTAGTCTGGGTGCAAGTAGTGCAACCACGCCACCAACACCACATCATGGACTCCAGGAGCTAAAGTGCGAGACCTGTCAGGCACCTTACATGCGCAAGGGTGGCGACTGGTTTTGTCCTAACTGCAGCAATTATGGACGTGCTCTGCCACCGCGTATGCAACAACGGCAAAAGCCCAAGGCAGCCGCGGCACCCAATAATCGTCGCAGTGGCGTCTCCTGTGCCAATTGCCAAACAATTTCAACAACATTATGGCGCCGAAATAATGAAGGAAATCCTGTCTGCAATGCGTGTGGATTGTACTTTAAATTACACAACATGAATCGACCCCTTTCAATGAAGAAGGAAGGTATCCAAAAGCGTAAACGTAAACCAAAAAATAATGGAGGACCCATGCCTCATCGTACACTGCCAAGTGAGTGGAAGCAAAAGATAAAACAGTTAGAAGATAGGTACACAAAAAAGAAGAATAAAAAAATGAGTGCGATTGTAAGGACAAAGAAGAGATTGTCCTATACGAATAAGAAGCACTATATAAAAACTATTATATTTAGATTATTATTATTTCAAATTTTTGGATGTTAAATCATAAAATCATAAAATCATAAGATATAAAATGATGATATTAAGGCATTTTTTTTAGTATGAGAAATTTCTTATACATTCAAATCAATATATGCCAGAAGTTTTTCTGGATTAGTGAAAATCAAATTAATAAGCAATTAGATCATAACGTACTAAGTGGTACATGGAAAAAACTACAAAAGTATATATAAAATTTTGGATTGAATTAAGGATTAAAATTTGGAATTTGAAGCTGAAAAACCTTAAATTTCAAAAATCCGGAAAAACTTGAAAACCTAAAGTGTTTATATTTATATTAATATTTATGTATCATGTATGATCAATTCGCTTGTTGAAATTATTAATAAAGGCTTATCATCTTTTATAATCATAAAAATTATAAAAATCATATAATCATTCATTTTTTGTCTTATCTATTAAGTCGAATATTTTTGATTTCACTTATGAATATTTGTTAACGTTTATCCAGGTATGCCGCAGGGTGGTAATCTGATGGTTAACAGCGGACCTCTGTATCCTTCGCAAGTTCCGATCGGTTTACTAAACCCCCAACAGAATACTAGTCCCGAGCTACATGATATGTCGGCCACAGGACCTGCTGGTGGTGGTAGTGTTGGTGTTGCTCGTGTTGTGGCAATACCGTTGAATGCCACAGTGCCCACTTCGGATGGCACATTGAATATGTCGCGCCATCATGTGACAAGCGAAAGTCATTCTCCCTATAGCCAACCACAACAACAGCAACAACAGCAACAGCAGCAACAGCAGCAACAACAACAACAACAGCAGCCGCAACAACAGTCTCCGGCACAATCGCCGCATCTGCCAAACTCGAGCACGTTGAACCGACAAATAGCTCAATCGTAAGTTATATATATAGTAGTAAGATTTTGAAAACCAATTCTATAAGTTGTATTTTTCTATTCCTGTTTACAGTGTACCGCCAATCGATAGTGGACGCAGTGCCAATAACGAACTGACTCCAAGTGTCATCACGCGTACCGGTCTGCCAGAACGCACTTCGAATAATTAAATTGCACTAGCATAAATAATGTAAAGATAAAACAGTTAATTTTAGTCAATTATAAAATATTCTTTAGCATTACCAAATCATAAAAAATGCCAAATTAATTATAAGATGGACAGAGTGCGTTTCCATAGTCCCAGTAAGACATGTTTTGCAAATGGTAGATATAAAAGATGAAAATGAATTAGTTTAATTTACTTATAAATATATATATATATATATATATATATCAAAGCCGAAAATAATGTTTGAAATCATAATACAAATAGTATATCCAAAGAAATCAGGTTCGAATACAGTATTGAACTTCTTAGGTTTCCGAAAATAAGAAAAAATTTTCGTACCAGATTATTTATAATATATGTATATGAAGTTTTGTCTTCCTTTCTTTAGTCAACTATTTGCCACGAATTGTTCGAAACGATTTGTGTCACATGCCAACAATCTAGACATTATATCCCTCTACATACGAGTATATACATAACATGTAATTAAATTTGTTTGTATATTACATAGTAAGTTCAATAGTATAGCACAAAACTATAACGATTTTGTAAGTTTAAGTTTCTTTTTATAAAACAAGAAAGCAAAATACACAAATAAGTTGTAAACTCCCAAAAACACTCAACGACTTTGATGACTCTACCAATGAAGTTGCCTGTTGTCTTTCCAGTGTCTTGTTTGTTGCTGGTCTGGCGGGCCAAGCCTGTTATATTTCATTGTCAACAATTTGGCAGCAGACCAAATTGATCCAAATTAATTTTAATGACCTCCACAGCGCAAGGGATACACCATAAAATCTTAACAAGTAAGTAAAAAGGCACCAAAGCAAAGAAAGCCACACAGTCCATAGCCCCGTTGCCTTGTTGCCGCATAGCTATGCCATTGCCGTACCCTTCCTCGGTCAGTGTCTAAATAGCGATTTGGTGTCATCGCTTAAAAGCCTGTCCGACGCACAACGCCGCCGCCGAGTAACGCCACCGCCGTGGCGCTGCCTTTGATCTGTTGTCGATGGTATGGCAAAAATGCCACGAAGAAGACGAAGTGAAGCAAGGAGAACAAGATGAGGATGGCCAAGGGACGGTAAATGAAGAAGCTTGCTATAATATTAACGCCTGCAGTTGGTCCCAGTTGCACTTCCAATACTAATTCCAGTTTCAGTCGACCGTATTGCTGCTTTTGTTTGATTTTTCTTTTGCCCGTAGCTTCTTCGTTGTCTTTAGCGTGCAGTATACCCTATAAAGTGTGAAAATGGGTATGCTGAAGTTATGTTTAGGTATTACTAGTATTTTATTGGTATTGCATTACAACGCAAACTTCAATAAGTTAACAATTTAATATTTAAAAGTACATTACACTATAGGGTATCATCTGGTTCATCACTTTCAAAGGCACTACACTTATTTTCTTTTCATTCGTTTTTGTTTTTGGCGTACGCTCGATCAATTAGGCAAACTTGTTTTACGACCGCTTTTATTAGCATTCGCTTGGCCGGCGCTCCAGCTACGACTTTGAGCTGAGTCCGTGGAGACTGAAGGAGAACGGGCCGTGCATGGGAGGTGTGCAAGTGCTTGAATGAGTAATGAGGCAGCGTGGAGAGACCGCAAGTAGCGGCTGCTTTTGGAATGTGTTTGTGCAAATTATGCGCTCCATAAGGTGCCGCAAGTGGAAATGGATAATGGCGTACATGCCACAAGAGAAGCCTATTTGTTGGCTAACGCTGAGTGGGAGTTGCAAATCATTTAGCCAAACAGTCGACTCTTCACTTCCACTAAATGTAATCTATGAAATAATAATTTTGATACATTTGTTAAAGGAGGGAGCAAAATCTATTCATTTCATTAATGCTTAAATGCTTAAAGCATTTCATTTTCTTCAATTCGCTATTCAAATAACAATTATTCGCCTCAAACATGTACTCGTAAATTTAAATTAATAACTCATTTATATGCCTTCAATATCAGCTTCTTCATTTCCACTCGGTGAATTCAAAAACAAATTAAACCATTAGATAGTTGAGGTAGTTGCAGCTACTTGTGCTTTAAAACGTTTGTAAATTTTGTCGGCTTTGTGTATGTTAACCTGTTCTGTTTCTTGGCCAATTGCAATTCTAGAATCTACCCAGTCGGCTATAAAATAATAATTCAATGTGACAAGCAACAAGATACGACATCGGAGCGCCATTTTTCACACACAACGTACTCCTCTACCTCTTTCCATTCGAATGCTCTACTTTTGAGTTGGCTAACACACTGCAGACTTGTGCCAGTGACACTATCATTGAAATTATGACAGACGTACAACTGTTAGACGACGGCATGACCCAAACGGTTGAATGCGTGAGAGAGAGTACGAAACGTTTGAAATGAAGCAAATTCTTCGTATTAACAGAATGTGGATCGATTAACATTATGTTAACGTAAACATTGTGTTAATAGCATTATGATCGTAATAAAAGTATCCGTTGCGGCAACTCGGTGAAAAATAATATGAACTTTTGCCAAAATTGTAATAATAGTGTTTAGTGTTTCCAGTAGTTCGAAACGATAACCGATTACACAGGAAATATACGATAAACAGTATTCAATTATTAAATGCACGTTGCCATCGCTAGTTGATAATCTCAATACATTTGAATTTCTATTAAGCTAATTGCAATGCGTGCAAGCATTTACCCATCTAGACATACATACACACATCGTACAGAGATAAAATTTAATAATAATAATAATAAATAGTTAAGAGCAAGCAAAGATGTAGATACATTTGTTTAGTGTTATCGAGATATCGGTACGGGTTCGGGTCATGGCATAAAAGCCAACATAAAGTTTCGAGCTGTATTTAATTAGACAGTGAAAGATGTCAACTGAGAAATGGAAAAATAGGAGAGCGATGAGCTGCTGTGGATGGTGAAGTGCAAGAAGAGATCAGACCAAAGTGTTGACCACCAACCAAGGCGGCCTTTTGAACCCGACACGAACTAAGCGGGTTTTCGAGGCGCCACTTAGGCAACTTCAAAGTCACAGAGCCGCACTTCAGTGACAGAGCTTCGTCTGCTGGTGCAACTTCTCTCCCTCATTCTATCTTTGTCTCTCCTTAACACGCTTACTTATGTCTCTCTCTCCTTGTCTCTCTTTCTCTTTCTCGCATTACAAATCGACAAACGACACGAAAATGCGCTTTAACAACGCGCAGTTAAAATAGATAAAAGCAGATAGGCAGACGCCGCCGCCAACTGAGAAACAAGAAATGTCGCCGAAAGCGAGTGAAAGAGACCGAAAATTGGAGAAAGAACGTTAAGTAGCAGCTTAAAATCGTAAGTTTTTTTTTTTTATAGATTTGGTTAATAGAACATCATTGCATATTCTCATCTTCAACGTACGAAATGATTAATCTCAGTTGCCTTGAAATATATATGTACATCAAAATTTAGAAGAAATAATAAAATTATAAGAAATAACAATTTTAAAGTCATTTTATACTTTACCAGGGCTTTAAGGCTGCATCCTTACCAACAACACGCCTACTTATTTCCTTTATAGATGCCCCAGATGACGTCACAACAGTATACAGGGCCCACTGTCAGCCACAGCGATCATCCGAGTTCTAGGAAAAAATATCAAAATTCCAAGAATTCACACGAAAGACAAAATGCGATTGCATCGACGAGTCGGGCCACAGTCTCGTCTCCGTCCCCTTCTTCGAGCCAAGGTATTCCCTTGTCTCGGCGTTGCGTTATCACAACTCACGCGCGTCTCGTTCCATTTGGTTCTTAGGCTTCGAAGCCATACCCGAACCCAAAATCACATTATCTTTTCGTCTTGCCCAATACGATGGCGATGGCGACTCAACTAATGGACGACACTCTTGGTAAAGCATATCAATGATAATGATGACGATGATGATGATGATGATGATGTTGATGTTGATGTTGATGATGATGGCCTCTCAACAGACGCAGCAGCCGTCGAAGAAGAAGATTGAAGATGCGGCGCTTATCGAAAAAGAGACAAAAAATAAAGAAGAAAGAAAATAAAGAAGAAAACCGAAAAGAGTTCAGGATAGGATTCTCGGGTCGTAGCAGCTCTGGCGCATATTTCTGTGCCTTTGCTTATCATCAGAACTGTGCGCGGACTTTTTGTTTGCATCTCGGAATGGGCAAAATGATCGCTGTGTGCAAAGTGTTCCCTCTTCCTCTTTCACTCTTCCACACCCAACTCACAGAAATGTGGCGCCAAAGGAAGCGTTGAAAATGGTACTTGATCTTGATCGCGCGTTGTCAGTGTGTATCTCTCACATCTGTACGGGTTGTGACTGTATGCGAGTATGCGTATGTGTTTGTGTGTCAGTATTTTAGACGGCGCCTCGATCCTTGTTTCACACTAATGCACTTGCAGCTTTTAAATGTCACCACAACTCAGGCCAGGGATGAGGTTAAGTGCCGATGCTTAAAAAAAACAACAGGGTCGTTTGACGACGTTGCTACGTTCGATATATTCGACTTACAAATATAAATATATACAGAAGACTAGTCTGTTTGAAGAGGATTTTGTACTTAATTGGAATTGAAATTGGTATTAATTGATCTTAGCGAGGATTAGCTGACAGTATACATATTGAAACATTGATAATTGTAGTGTAATTTGTAACTGTTGAGCAAATCTTAAGCTAAACAAGAAATTTGACTGTCATATCTTAATGGAAATACGTATTATTCGAATACACTTAGTGTTTTTTCCAAATACATATAACACAATTTTATTTTTTATTTCATAATTTTATATGTACAGTTTTTAAAATACTCCATTCAAAATTGATTCTCTTAACTTTTAATTTGCATTTACTACTTTGTTTTGACTATTAAATCGAGCTTTAATGATAACTTTAATGTCAGCAAATTTAACAACCAAGTTGTCTGGGGATATAGGCGCCAAGTACATATTCAGATAACAACATTGTGTGGCACCCACTTCTTTGATATCTTTGGCGACTCTTGACTCTTTCATGTGCCACTTTAAGTTCGGGCAAAACCTGGCAAGGCAAACAATATAAAATAGCAGTGATTTTCGAAATCTATGAGTTGAATGCTCTTCAATTAAGTGCTTCCTATATACTCTACAGAGTATATCGCGTTGTACTTTTCATTAGTTTATCGACAGCATAAATTTTTCAAATGTCCACAGAATCCCGACAAAGTTGTTAGACAACTTGTTGCCAGGACGACTGTGCAAGTGTAATTAAAAGATCTTTGGGATGGCAACTGGCGCCACTTATAGGTACATATATGTTAATATACATAAGTACATACTAAATGTATATATAAGTATATCCCTTAACGTGAGAAAATTCCAATGCAAATTATATATGCAAAATGTCTTATCAAGCGTCAGCATACCTCAACTTTACAAAGAGAGAGAGAGAGAGAGATACAACGAGAGAGAGAGAGAGAGAGAGAGAGAGAGAGAGGCGTAGAATGAAGAAAAAAATAAGTATTTACGTATTCGCTTCAGATAGCCCAAAAAACAAAAAAAAATAAAAACAAAAAGCGTAAATGTCAAAATGCCAAAATTAATTGCAATGGCAGTTGCCATGGATAAAGGCTTAAGACACTGCCATGCAGCGGCTACCACGACATGCCATGTTGCCCCAATGCTACACCATGCTGCCTATGGGTCAAAAAACGACAACCTCCGCAGCAGGCGAAACCTGTGAGGGAGGGGAGGGTGGCTTCATTTAAGCTGCTATAACTTGGACTTGCCACAAGAGAGCGCAGAACCAGTCGATGGCCAACCCAGACCAGCACAGCACAGCCCATTTACATGGGGCGCCATAAAGGCGAATTGACTGCCACTGCCACAAGCAGGAGACACTGAACTAGACGTAGACTTTACACATTTTTAAAGGGGTTTAAATTTCTTTTTTATTTTTCGTCTTTCATTTAAAAAATTAAATAAATAATATAATTATTTATTTATATAATTTGGAAATCAAGAAATGTTTTGCCTTTCAATTAATTTTCTTCATATACGATAAATCTCCCCCTTAAATGCCGCCACTGCAACGCAATTTGTTGCTGTTTGTGCTTGCCACACAGTCCACCATTATAAATTCTACCACTTTTTGACTCTGCCGCTTCTGCCAGCATGTCTGCCCCTCGATCCGATTCGATTCGATGCGACCCGGCCAGGACAGAGCATATGTATGGTAACATGCTCACGGCGGCATTTATCGCGCCTGACAATCAGGCAGGACGCCGTCCCTGTCTGGCCCTGGATATGGACTTGCAACTCGAGCAGTGTGCCTCGTGTCTTACAGCTCGTCTCGAAACATGTTTCGTGTTTTCCATGTTGTACACCTCGTCCCGTTGCGTGTGCGGCACAATAATGTTGTGTTCCCCATTTTTGAGGTGGAGTCTCATGCAACATGCTGCACGTTCATTGGCCGAATCAGAGAGTAATACCTAAATGTATGTTCGTGTGTAAGTGTGTGTATGTTATGCGTGTATTGCTATAGAGGTCTATCAAATGCTGTTCCGTCTGCCGTTTGTCGTTTCTTGTCCGCCTGACGTTTCATTAAAGTTTCGCATAAATTTTGTTGCATGTTTACGACGTTTTATGGCCCATGCGCGTATTGCACACACGCATTTGGAGTCCATTTCATTTGGAATATGTTAGGTTTTCTTCATATACTCGTACACTCTTAAATATAGTTTTCTCATAAAAAATAAAACAATATATGTACGTACGACTCGTGTCGTGACTTGAATTCATCCCAAACGTTAAGTCACATTTGGTGCTCGTGCATCTCGTGTCTTTTTTATGAGTTCTTTTATTTTTGGATTTTTGTATACTCTATTTTGAACATAGCCTTATAAGACCCAAAATGAATTTTGTTAGACCCCATAAAATATACTTACATGTATGTACTTACTTACTTGTAATACTTATATTTGCCTGTCTGTTCGCTTTTTATACAGAAAGCTAGTCTGGAAATTTTGCGATTGATTTGAAACTTACAGTACCATATTTTAATCTACTCAGAACTAAGACAAGACTAATATATTTGACTGAAATCAGGCCATCAATCATTAAAATGCAATATGTAGAAACTATCAATCGAAAATTTTCTTTCAATTTCAAGGGTATATAACTTTCGAAGTGCTGAGTACTATTTCTTCTATTTACTTTCGTATGCCGCGCCTATAAATAATAGTGATTTTATCGCATACTTTGGTCTCTTTGCATTTAATAAATTTAATTTGTGGTAATTGAATTTTTTGCAGGCACTGTGTGCATGCATAGTGCGCAGACGCATTTTTAACTGTCAAAAATTAAATTTAATTGCATCCCCAAAAATAAAAACCCCAGCAATTAATAATGCCGAAAGACTAATTCTTATAATAAGCGTGTTGTCTAGTTATCAAAGTAATAATCTCAGTTAGAGTAGTGTAAGTTTACAGAGTTATTTATAATTGTTACAAGACTTGATAAAAAAAAAAAACTTGGAGGAATTTCATTTCGAATTCCAAAAAGTGTAAAAATTAATTATAGCTTATGTTGAGTTGACAAATGTTTCGTAGAAAATTATCAGATTTAGAGAAATTTTTAATAAAATAATATTAACTAGAAAAGAAGAAGTTGCACGCCTTTATTTTAGAAAAAAAAATATATATACAAATAAAACATTTAATAATAATAAGAAAAATATTCAAAAGTATTTGGAATAGTCAAATATATATAAATATATATACATATTTTTGTTGAACTATTTGAAATATTTATCTATGATAGGGAAAACAAATCCATATATGTATAGGCTAGAAAACATGTCATACTATAATTAACTCAACTGTGATAAGCTCTTTTGATATGAATTAATTCTAAAAACAAGTATGATTTACTCAAGTGTAATCTGTGCAATTGAATATAATTTACGAGAATTTTTAATCAATTTAATTAAAACTTAAATCATGTAATAATTACACGCAAAGGTGTGAGACTTATCAATAATAATTAATAATGTTAAGAATATTTATATTTCATAACGAACACGATAAATGGTCAATTGGTAAATAAAATTAAATGAAATAAAATGAAACGAAACGAAAACGAAATAAAATCAAATGAAATGCCAATTAAAGTGCACATAAAAAAGCAAAGGTAAAAGATTTGCATTTATGTTTAACTCACAGATTGTTTATAATATTAATGATTGTGTGTGTGTATGCGAGTGTTAGTGTGTGAGCGTGTGAGAGTATGGCTTGATTAATGATTATTATTATGGTAAACGCGCATAATTCAAAATGTTGCGCATACGACACGAGAGCCGCAGTTCAGAAGTGGGCAGTCCCAAGAGAACGATACCTAGTATGTATACACACTCTATATACACACACACACACACACACTGAGAGAGAAGTATCTAAACAGCAAATCAAGCTAACTTTAATATGGCTACATTTTAATTGCGAGAGTGAGAGAGAGGTAGCTAAAGCGCGATAGGCAGCATACGATTGAGTGAGTGTGAGTGAGAGAGAGCGAGGCACAAAGGCAACACCCACTTCCATGAGCGCGATAGCGTATGCGCGACGTATTTATCTCAATGTGTGTAAGTGTGTGTGTGTGTGTTTATATATGGTTGATTTTGCTTGTGGTTGTGTGCTTCTGTGTTTGTGCTTGTGTTTGTGAATCGTGTATTTGGTAAACTCGTTTGTTTGCCCATTGCGCCAGCCGATGGGTCTCTGCCTCGAGGCAACAGTCGCACTCGCAGCGCACGTCCAACCGGAAGCTCGTTCGCTCGCTCACTCGATCTCGCTCCATCTTGTTGGTGTTCGTTTGCGCTTCCCCATTCCAATCAGAAAATAACAACAACAATAGTAGCAATAACTTGAACAACAACTACAGTGGCGAAAAAAAAAAAACGTTTGAAGTCGTTTCGTTTCTTCAGTTGACTTTCGAACGTTACCATGCGAAAATACAACAGCGGCGTGTGTGAAAAAATGAAAATGTGAAAAATCTCTTTAAATGCCGTCGCCAAATTGTGATTTGTAAAATAGAGAGCAAGAAAATTAAAAAAAAAATTTATAAAAAAAAAATAAATAAATAAAAAGGTAGACAAAATTTTGAAATATATATATATATGTTTTTTATTGTACTCGTTCCAGTGGCAAATTGTAAACTTTGAATATTCATATGGAATTTGAATTTTTGGTCTATTGTTAATTATGTGTTTAATGCCGTCGCCATTGTGTGTGTGTGCGTTTGCGTTAGCGTTAGCGTGTGTGTTATGCTAATTTAATACGTACGTATCGCGTTTTTGCTAACATTATGCAAATGTATCTATAAGATACAAGCTCGTATCTCGTATCTTTCCATCCTATTCGTATCTGTATCTCCGTCTCTATATCGATATCTGTATCTGTGCAGTTGTAAGTGTCGTGTCGTTTCTGCCACAACAACGACAACAACGACAACAACAACAACAACAACAACAGCAGCAGCAGCAGCAACAACATCAAAAACAACAACAACAAAAACAACTAATTAAATTTATGTTCACTTGAATTACGAATTAAATCGAAACAAACAAAACGTTTGCTGTCGGTACAATAAATGCGCTTTAAAAGCAATTAAAAATTCGTATAACCACAAAATATAATGCTATTCAATCAGTATAATACTTAATATTTGTTACGTTTCTTTATAAAAATCTACTTTGCATACATCACATCATTAACATAACAATAATAATAACAAACAATAACAACAACAACAATCAATCAATTAATTGGAATTGTCTTTTAAAAGTAAAGTAAGTAAATGCTTGTATTTCAATATTTTAGCTATAGAAAACTTTAAATCATTAGAATATTTTTGTAATTTACTGAATATATTTAATGAATAAACTATTACTATTAGTATAACAATGAATATTCTAATATTTTATAAGAATAATAATCACTAAATATTAAATGAGAGAAAATTCTTATGATCGATTGCAGGATTACAGCCTAATTAGCAACTTGATTATATTGCAATGTTGCCGCTAATTTCACTGTAGATAGATTATAAACTAGTTCGTTTTAATTTAGGTCGCCACAGCTGTTAGATGTCAGCGCATCGCACTGATAATGAAACTAGAAAGAAGCCGCTGAGAAAGCTACAAATAATATTTTCTTCAATATTTCTTGAAAATACAAATTTATCTATTATTAATTAAATTAAATTAAAATTAATAAAAATATAAAATGTACAATATTGTTATTTGGCAACTTTATAATTATATACCATGTATATATACAATTTATCATTTATATTTACTGCATATATATTTTGCAAAGCTAATCGATCATTTCAGATTTTTTTTAATGTCATACAACTAAACTCAGTTTAGTATAAGATAAATTTACAAGTACGTCAAAGCCAAAAGTTTAATGAAGTTATTAGTTTATAGTATTAAACAAGTAAGAAAGCTATAGTCGAATTTGCTCGACAATGTAATAATCGGTGCCCAACTCTTTACAAGTGTGAAAAAGAAAAACACTGAGTAAATGTTGCCGTGTGTGGGGTGAGAACAGCAAGCAAGCGTACGCTATAGATACGCGTCTCAAATTTTGGTATTTGAAATGTGTATAACTTCCATATTAATAATCCGATCTGTACCAAATTTTTACACAAGGCCCAGACAAACATATTCTAACTAATGTACAGCTTGACTGGAGGCGGTGGGAGCGTGGAAAAAATCCAAAATAAACATGATCTGCCTGCAAATACTACAAGCACTTTGCAAAAATGAAGTCTCTAGCTCTTATAGTCTCCGAGATCTGTGTGTTCATACGGACGTACAGACGGACATGCTCCAATCGACTCGGCTGTTGATCCTGAGTCAGAATATATATATTTTATGGGGCTGGCCACGCCTCCTTATGTGTGTTACATACATTTGCTGCTGTCACAAACCCAATATACTCTTGGTACCCAATAGGCACCGAGTATAAAAAACGTTTGTAAAATTGTTCAATTGAGAGACAAAGATTAATGTTAAGATCGACAGTAACAAAGTTCATTTAATTAATGTACTTATCAAATGGCATTAACTAAATGTGCGAATAGATTGATTAAATTTAATGCGACAACTATTTACGAAACATTCATAAAGTGAATACTTTATGAATACACGTATGGAACTATTAAATTAAACTTAAATATAATTCATAGATGTTTATACTAAATAAGGCAACGTACGATTTGTAAGCTTCTGATCATTATTCAGAAGCTCAAAATAGATCGAAATTGAATATTTCGTGTTGAGAAAACAAATTGTAATTTATCTTAATATACATATAGCAATAGGATTTGTAGCTAAATCATTTTCAATTATGACACAATTTATAGCAAATTAATACAGCTGGCAACATTGTATAGAAAAATATATGTCTAGTATATACAATTTATATATAAATATTGTATATACTTATTATATCGTATTTGAATATTATATGCGAATGTCATAAATTTATATAAAAAATGAGCACTTCAATATTAAAATATTACAATCCGTTTTCTGCTTTTCGCTTGGTTTCAATGATAATAAAAACTGTTAAAATTCATTAAGTGTTTACACTTTCTCATAAGCAATTACTCGCAAGGGAACCGAAAACTGTGCGGTCGTAGAGCATAAATGAGAAACAGAAGATCGGGAACTTAACATTACGTTTCTCTTTCAACACATTACATTCAGCACATTACCCACAGCTGTTGAGTTGTACATACAATAAATATGTACATATATAATAAATATGTATATGCGATATGTATATTCAATATCTATATACTATTCGTACAGACAGTTCAAGCGAAAAAAGAAAAACAAAAGACTTAGGCAGAAAACTTGCGATTGCGCGTATAAGTGAGAAACGAGCATACCCGCATTGAAAAAAAAAAAAAAAACGTTGGGGAAAGCGTTAAGAGCGAATAGAACATGATTATTCATCAAGTGTTCACTTGTTGCATTCTTTTAAATGCGCATAAATTAGAGCAATATGTAAGAAGTTGATAAGCGAGAATTGTACTTAAATATGCCTCATAAATTATTGAATTTAAAGTGTAACGAATAAGTATTTTATACCCTGTAAGTAAAATATATATATAGAAGTTTTTGACAGACAGCTACAAATGATTTCCGACAGTTTGGTCGATAAAGTCTTATGTCTATATAGATACTAAAATTCTACTCATAATTGCAAAATATTGAAAACTTCAAGTAATTACTGTCGCGAGTTAAATAAATGACAAAAGTTTATATAAGGTGCAGCTCTTATCAGAAATATGTAAAGAAATATGTATGTGTAGGGTATCTATGAAAAGATCAAAATTCAGTTTAAGACAATTGAATTCTCAGCATTTTAGACTGAATATTGTTACTTTGAAGCCAATTAGACAGAAATCTATTTATTTTTTTTAATTCTTGTTTTCTCTTTTAGAGAATAACCTTAACCTTTAGTCAATTACACGGTCAGAATCATAACCCTTGCTACACTTTCACTCTTGTCTACCACTTGGCAAAAACTCAGCAAGTGCCAAGTGCAATTCATAAGGCAATTAACTGCTGGCGCCACCAAAAGACAAAAACAACCGAGAGTTAACAATGGACCAGACAAGAGAGATAGACAGAGCGAGAGGAAGTCAACAAAAGAGAGTTAACGGGAGTTAAAGAGAGAGAGATAGATAGAGAGGCTATAGCTAACAATGACACAACATGACAACAGTTTCTACTTCAAGTACATTGCAAAAAGGCCAATAAAGTCATTAGCTCGAGAGTAACTAAGTCTCTCTCTCTATGTGTGTGTGTGTGTGTGTGTATGTCTTTATTTTAGCCATAAAAGTCGAGGCCGAGAGTCAGCCAAACGCTGCGTGTGACCAGTGGCACTGCTTACACGTTGTATCCATATACAAATTCACAAACACAACTGCAACTCAAACTGCAAATGTATATACATATCTTGCTATAGCTCTGTGTCTATGCATGTACATATATATATTTATATCTGTATTTGTATCTGTATCTGTGTAAATGTATCTTGGTGTGCATGCTTAAGCGCCTTTTAATTTATGACACTTTTATGAGACCCACAAAGCAATAAAACTAAAATCGGTTTCGGACAAAAAGGCAAAACAAACGCAACAAAAGCAGCAGCAAAAATGACAACAGCAACAAAAACAACAACGACAACGAGAATCCGGCTAATAGTTTGCCTTTTTGGGCAATTGCATCATAAATCTTGACCAGAATATCATTTAGCAAGGCAACTGGAAAGGTCATTGGGTTGCAGGCAGAGTTGCCAAGCGCTTTAATTGAATAAGAATAAATAAAAAATTAAAAAAAAAAAATGAAATAAATAAAAATAATTTATTAAGCTTTCAAAATTAAATTTGCAACTAAATAAAAGCTTCTCGTATGTTTTAAATTTTTAAATTTTTATCAATGTTTTTAGAATGTTTTTGAATTTCATGTTCATATTAAATGTATAATAATTCTACTGACTTCTGATTGAAAGCCTGACAACCCTGAGCACTCTACCCTCAGAAAAGTGCAAGAAACGTAATTATGCAACTTTTAACACTCGCTCGCAACCTACACACAACAAATGCAGGTAGCAAGAAATATAAATATGAAACACGCAATACGAAAATGTCGAATAACATAAATAACATGGCAAAACGAACAGGCTAATATATAAATGAGTCTACATATATATGCTGTGAGTGTTTGTGTGTGTAAATTGCACACACTAAACAGGTCAACGGGACAAAGACATGGCATGGCATATAGGCAAACCCAATAGGAAGTCCAGCCAAATGTAACCAGTGACCAAACGAGGTCGAGACCCATTGACCCGCGCCAGAGTTGCAGTTTGAGCCAAGTTAAAGAACGAGAACTCAGAGTTAAGGTACAAGCATAGAAAAGAGGATAAGTACAAGGGCAGGGGCAGGGGAAGGAGCAGACAGAAGTCATGTCGTGCGTTACGCGGCGTTTGTTAATTGCACGAAAGGTACAGGTTACAGGTTACAGGTTACATACTACAGTACCAGGTTGACTGACAGGCAACGTGCCATAGTTTTCTCGGTGCATACTTATGGCGTCTCGTGTCTGCATACTTGCTGTGTGTTTCATCTTTTCAGTCCCGTAGACTTCTAAGAATAAGTAATATTATTTCGAAGCTATACGTTTGTTAATGTTTTACATGTATAATTTATTTGATTTTTGTTTATCGACCCACATATTCAGTTTATTTATTTGTACATTTAATATTATGTTTATAATGAAAGATTTTCCCGTTGGGAATTATATGTTTATATATACATGCATATACATATATCTTAACTTATTATGAGTACTTTAGGTTTTTGCATTATCGCCCGTCGATATGCGAATTACTTACATGTAGATTGCTATTTTTCGCGTTTTACACAGCGAGAAATACATTATATTTAGAAAATTAGTTTCAAAATTGAATCAAGTTCAAAAATTTCTGTATTTAGCAAATGTCAAATATATTTGAAATATATTTTATAATACCCGGTACCCATGTGCCAAGAGATAAAAAATGCTTAACTTCCATGTTTTTAATACGATTCGGACTAAGTTTTCATAGATATGAAGATATAAATATTTCAAAATTTAGACATCAAGCTTTAAAATTGTGATGGTACTGTCTTATATGATTATGATCGATTTCTGAAAGATTTCTGGATTTCGTAATATGCCTGCAACTAATATAAGCACGTTGACACACCGTACATACATTTCATGGTGTCATGAAGTCTTTATACTCTGTGTAACCTACGGATAGCAGTAATAGAAATATTTAATAAGGAAAAACAAATTCTTCAAGTTGTACACTCTGGATATAATTAAATTTGATACCAAAGTTCATATATGTACATATGTAGATATGTTATCAAAATGATTATGTCGCTTTTATTCCGATTACAGTGTGGATTTCTCGCTGTGTAGAATATATGAAAAAATACATATGCATATATCCAGATAAGCTTGCGTTCTTTATACCGATTTCATTATAAATACTTATCGGGCATAAAACAATTCGAAATGGAACTTAAATCAAAATCAAAGGAAGCTGCTGGCCTATAATAAAAATAAGAACAACAACAACAATAACAATAACAACAATAGTACGATAAACAAATCAAGTTTCATAATGTTGAAACATTTTTTTTTTCTTACTGAATTTTATGTGCAACTTATCTGAGTATTTCTCATACTTAATCCGGTTGGATATAATATCAGAAATTCTGGCGCCAAGATTCATAAAAATAAAATCGTACAGTTATGTGACATATGGTAGCAACGACTTTCCGTTGATTTCTACACCTTTTCTTTATGAAGTAGAATATTACGCTTGTAATTAATTAATTAAAGACAAGGTAAAATTAGGCGACAAAGAAAAAGATGAAAGAGATGAAGAAACCTCAACCAAAACTGACGATTTTTCCACAGCTATTAATTGCCTCTCACAAATGTAAATGTCAACAATGAGAGGAGAGCAAAGTTGGAGAAAGAGAAAGATAGAGAGAGAGATCGAGATGTTCGTAAAGATGGTGCTGCACAGAGGGGATAGATATTTAGATGGAGATGCAGATGGAGACGGTATAAGCCGCCTCGACGCCAAGACACTTAAAAGCTTTGTGCATAGACGGACAGAGAAACTAAGAGAGGCAGAAATAAATAGAGAGAGAGAGAGAGACGCATGTCGTCACATTTGAATTCCTGGGCAGGGGCATGGTATTGGAATGGGAATTGGAATTTGTCTGCCCGCGTGCCGAAAACTTGTCACAGCTGCTGTCAGTGTGGTCGAGCACAGAACGAACGGGGAAAAAAGAATGACAGAGACTACACTCAGAAAAAAAAACTCACTTTTATGTATTATTATTATAGTTAAATTCTAAACTAAAAACAAAAATTACGCGTAATACAAATTTTAAATGTAGCTTTAAATTGAAGAAGAAACTAAAATTATCATTAACTTGCATTGACTCGAAACTTACTTGTTTTATATTTTTGAGTGTATTAAGAGACTGAGAGAGAAAGAGGAAGAGGTAGAGTCGGTGATATCGTGTTGGCGGCAAAGATCAAGTGATAGCGCGACTTAATATAGACGCCAGCCAAAGACAAAAATCCAGTTTATAGTTAAGCTCAAAAAAAAAAAAAAAATAAAATAAAGGATTTCAACGCAAGTTTGTCGCCTAAGTCTTTTGTGTTTAACCTGACGTTGACGCTGAAGCTTCTTTTAATATGCCTCGTTTGCGTTATACCAGCATAAAAATTAGGCACAATTAATTACAGAACATGCGTATATAAACATTATCTGTAAACAACAATAACGCACCATTTCCGCCATCATTTCAGCAATTGATAAGCCAACAGTGAGTACTCATAGTACTCATACACTCAGTATGTTATGGACTGATATAATGCTTCGCACAAAATCAACGATTGGAACAATCAGTTAAATGTCTATATTCTCCGTCAGTTTTTTTTTTTTATTATTATTATTATTGTTGTTGTTTTTGAGAGAGGGGAAGCACACACATACTCATTCTTTATATTCCCTGTTCTACACTACCTCACTCTGTCTTCGTTTTCCTTCCTCTCTAACTTTTTGCTTCTTATCTCTTGAAATATTCAAATTGAATTTTTTTTTTTTCGATTATTTAAGTAGCCGCATTTCAATTGCGTTTTAGTTGTTGTCAAGTACTTGTGAGTATGTCTGAATGTGTGCACAGTGAGTGTGCGACAGTTCGCTGTGCAGTCAAGTGTCACTGCGATGAGTAATTGCCTCAGCTGCAACAAAGAAAAAGTCCTAATTGCGTTCTGATAAGAGCAGTATATATTAACGTATGAATATGTAACTATAAGTATGTGTACCATATATGAATGAGTATTTCTTAGATTATGGAGCAAAAACTATAATAGTTTGTTTTTTTTTTTTTTTTGAAATGATTATAAACACTTTATTCCAGACTATCACGAATCTTTGCTCTGTACACTACATACAATATTAGATTTTATACTTGAACGTACATTATTTTGTAAAACCTAGTGATATACATATATTTATCCAAATGTTATGTAGCCATTTTCTAAAAAATCATTTTCTTTAATTTCCCATAGAACACCGCTTAGAGTCTACTGCTTAGTCTCTCCCCGGTTAACACTTCATTCATCTCAATATGCAAATAAAGAAAATGTCCGAATCGAACGAATTGCTTGATATAGTCGGCAATCGAAGCTATGTAGATCAGAATGCATTTGGTACATAAAAACGCCATAATTACAAGCTGAAACTGCCCAAAACACTCAACTCAAGATTCAACGTCTCCATCCTCAAATGCTATACCCGTTCGCTCAGACTCCGACTGCAGTCTGGAGAAGAGATTCTCATAATTACGCATAAGAAGAAATAAACATACAAATTTGAATAAAAAGCATATAAACGAAGTGAGAGAGGCAAAAGGAAAAGAGAACAAGCGACAACTGAGGGAAGGTGGTGCGACTGGCGTACTTTGCCATTAAGAATCGAACCACAAATCCACTTAAAATCACTACAAAAACCAATAAAGAATTCTTTCATCTTTACCGAAGCAGCGTAAGAGAGAGAGAAAGAAAGAGTAAATGAGAGAGAGAGAGGGGAGATTGGGAGATTGAGAGAGTGTAATATCGAGTGCGGCGACAATCATTGTAATCATATGCAATACTCTCAGAGGGCACAGCTTAGAAAGTCTTCAGATTGTTAGACGATATAAAAAATCTATTGCTTAGGATCGTGCGTTGGCGGTGACGCCACTTTGAAATCTTTGATTTTCGTTGACATTTTTTCTCTTGTTGTTGTTGTTTACTTTGTTTTTGCTTTCATTTTTGTTTTTAAAAAAGGGTTTCCAGGATTAGTAGTGGAGCCACAACAATTATCATTTGTCTGCGCTTTATCAATAGAATACATTTCTCAATCCTATTTTCTCTTCCCTCTCTTACTTTTCACTATTTCTATTTACTTGCATATGTATAATATATAATATATAATTTACATTAAGATTTTAAAAATTTTCCCAAATTCAAATATTATTTTAAAACACGTGCCGCATACGTATCATATATACATACATATGTCATATATATGTATGTATATGTAGTAGAAGGCGCCTGCTTTTTCGTCATAAAACTTAATCACCACAACGAAGTCTTCAGCTTAAACCACAGATCGTGTGGATGATCACATTAACGGTCCGCATGGTGCATCATGATATATAAAGCTGTTCACAAATTAAGGTCCATTAGCGCAGCAGGATGTGTCAGCGTCGATTGAAATATGCGCTTGTCCGCCTTGCGGTTCTTGTTTTGACATCTTTCGTACCCTTCAGTCTTAAGTTCTTTCTCCTCACCAAACCTCGCCTTTTCTCTTCAATCATCTCCCTCACACTATTCTCTCGCACTTTTTCACTCTCGTTTTGATCGCCTTCTTTTTTTTTTTTTGCATTTTAATGGAAAGAATTTGTTCAGCGTCAACTCGACGACAAGACGAAAGAGCGAAAACCTTTTGCTGATGACGCGTGAATTATGTGTGTTTCGTCTTTGTTTCGACTGTCCGAAACTAAGGCAAATTCTTTGATTAATGATCATAGACAAAAATTGTGAATGTCTATTTTGGTATTTTTGGTCAAATTGTGTTTATATCTGATATAAATATTCGTAACTTTGAGTTCGCTTTCAGCCATTAATTGTTTTTTAATTATCTATTAAGAGCCTTTATGATCTAGTATTTTTTGTAAATACTGAACTTAGTATTACTTTCTTTGCATATTTAGATAAACACATTTCCAATTAGAGTAATACGAGTACCAGATACTTTGACTCATTAATCTTGCTCTCATTGAGAATGAATTGACCGCCATTAGGCATAACATAAACAAACAGGCGTCAATTAATTACTACTGACCATGCGATCTTTCGTTCTTTCGATCTTTTGATCCTGTGATCCTTGTCATAGTTACTTTCATATATATACACACACAAATAAATACAAACACACACACGCTCTATTTATTGAGCTGGTGACACAATGGGTTGTGCCCATCCGTGCCCACAGTGTCAACGGATCGTACATCAATCTTAGCCTTAAGGAGGATTAGTCCTAAGTGCCTACCGTTCTAGGAGCTTAGAGGCTTAAGTGTACCCGAACCTGTTTCAATTTCTAAATTGCTGTTTCTGCTTCAGTTTTGGTTTTAAATGTTGTTTCTCTTTCAATTTTCAAGTGCACTGCATAATTCTTGAAGTCTTACATGAAATTGACTAATTTTGTTTAAGCGCCGTCGCAGTTGCAGCGCAGTCAGCGTTGGTATATCGCTGCACCTACAAATTTTTACCTGTCAACTGTGCTGTACGCTATCTCTCTTGCACATAGCGTGACGTTTGCGTGAAGGCGACGCCTGCAAGTGACACTCGAAGGTAGGGAAAGACCCAAAGACAGAGAGACGGGCAGGCGGACAGACAGACGGCTGAACGGTGGAACAATGAGACGTTGCCTGCCCATTGATGAAATTGACTTTTTATGTTGTTGCCGTTGACTTCTTTTCGATATTTGCGTGGTACGGCTGCAGTCGCTGCCGCTACGTTGTCGCCGCCGTCGTTAAAGTCGATGTAGAAGTCGCAGTCGCTGTCAACGACAACGACAACGACAACGTCAACGTCAGCGTCAGCTAAACTGGAACCGGATTCTACGGGATTAAGTTTTTGTTTACTTTGAGGCGTTTTTTAGTTTGTTTGTACGCCTCAAGGAAGTCGGTTCGTTCGTTGCTCGCGATCTGCATCAACAATAATAAAAGCCACAAATAATATCAACAATAATAAATAACATCAGCAAAAACAAAGAGAATAAAATCAATAATAATAAGTCAAATCTGTTAAGTGCTTGTAAATGGATTAATTCGTAAATTGATCACAGTTTATTACGCACATTAATCAAAAACAATGTTGAACCTAATCGATCGCCCAATATAAATACTAATAAATAATAATAATAAATGTTATCGATCGCATCAAATTTCTGAGATCAGTGAGATTTTCGATTCAAATATTTCGTGTGTGTATATTTTTGTGCCAATTTGAACTTGAATCAAAAGTTAATCCATTAATCAATTTCAAGTAACCAAAATAAATTATTATTATGGGCATTTTGTTAAGTGATGGCGATGTAAGTTGCATTTCTCATTCAATGACAAATAAATAATATATATACATATATAATCCAATATATTTGTATATACATATCAATTTTTAGCATATGTGTCTGTTAACTGTAACGAACAAATTAAAAATCAAGCTCATAAATTATAGTTTTAATATAATAATAATATTTATGATATAATTTATTATATAATTTATGATATAATTTTAAAATTATAAAATTCACATATAAATTTGCTATACACAATTTATAGATATTGAGCCAGAAGTATAAAATTATATTAGTTACTTAGGCAACAGTTAAATACAACTTTCTAATATTATTTAATATATATATAACATAACTTATTTCATAATTATACTAGATATATCTATCTATAACATAACATATTTTATAATTAGACTAGATCTATCTATCTGTAACATAATCTGAGTAAGTGCAAAAGTTTATATAAATTGGATAGCAAGTTACAAGTTACTACAGAGTCTTTCAACTCCATTTCCTACTCTAGGAATAAAAATAAACATACATAAATATTTTTTATACATTTATAATATATATACAGTCTCTCGACAGACGGACATGCAGATTAGGAACCTGCTGTCGATGAGGATTAAGAATATATACCTATATGTATATACGAGTACATTGGGGCGGTACAAATTTCTTTACAATAGTGTAGAAAGTTATCCTCTAAAAGCCAAATTGAGTTAGAGGGACACCGGACAACTAACTTGACACGACAATTGATGATAATCAGGAATATATAAAAATATTTTATAAATATTATGAAAACTATTCGTAATGACTTTTTTTTAGTTTCATTTCTAGATTAATCTCAATATGTCATTATTCATTATTTCATATTAATATTTATTTCCCAATTACATATTATTACAAGCTCAACAAGTAATTTCAGTTTACAGCGGCAACTTTCACTCGGCACCATCAGTTGATCCTAATTTCAATCAAATAGGCCAACAATTGTCTCTCGATATTAATAGCAACTGAAAACACAAATTTTTATGGGAAAATCTAAACTCTGTATTCGGCGAGAGGTAGAACGATAGAGAATGAGAGAGAAAGAGAAAGAGAAAGAGAAAAATAGAGTAAAAGAATGATGCAAATTGAAGATTCATGAATGAGTCAAGTGTTTGGTTTGAGTGTAGCTCAAGTGAATGCTTAAAACAGGATTCTGAACCCGTGCAAGTTTACAGCATGACAAAGAGGGAGAAGAAACGAAAAAAAGAGAGAGAGAGAGGTAGAAGGAACAAGAGAGGGACTTATAAAAAACCACTTAAAGCGCCGCTTAAATCCTAAGTGTTCTTTTCATTTTTGTCTTTGTTTTTTGTTTTTGCTTCAAGTGGTTTTCTCTGTTTGTTTTTATTCCTTCATTTGCAGTGACAAATTATTAACGTTCTGCTCGATGCAAACCATGATGATGATCATGATGATGATCGTCATGATGATCCCTAGTGTCATTTGAGTATAGTGGACATTGTGGACTTTTCGTATGTGGACTGTGCTTCATTTTTATTTTTATTAAATTGATTTTTTATTGTTGTTTATTTTATTCCTTTGCCTTCTTCACATTCTTCGTGTTCTTTTTTGTCGTTTTCTTCTTCGACTTCTTCATCTGTTTCGACTGCTGCCAAAGCGCCGCTGCAGGCACCTCAAATCTTGCCGAACTGATCCCATTTCCATGTCGATCCTTTGAGCTAAACTCTGCAATATCTGTCCCCCACCTCCCTCCCCCTCCCATCTTTCTCTCTATCTCTCTGCCTTACTCTCTACACACACTTGTGGCCGCAACATGTTGACAATTTTTCGTGTGGTCGCTGTTTCCTTTGATCAAACACCGCATCTTGCTCTATAGCTCTCTGCGCCAATGTGACCGGCGCTCTCTTTGATCGACTGATCTTCTAAAGGGAGCGACGTCATTATGCACGCGTGGTCAACTCTTTGATGGCTACAGCTCCTCTTCAACTTCATCTTCTCCATCCACTTGTAGTTATGTAGTTGTTCTTGTTGTTGTTTTCGATTTTCTGTTGCACATTTCGTTGGTTGGTAGAATTGTGTTAAAATTGATATGCAATTGCAATTGATCTTGAATTGGGCTTAAGAATTTTTCACATATTTTTATAAAATTAAATTACAATAAAAATTAAACATTCATTGATATAATAAATTTATATTCATTACGCAATTTTATTCAAATTTCGTCGGCTTAGCAATTGCCGGCGGCATTTGAATATTTGCTCACAACATCCTATAATAATTCATAACACTCAACTGATATCTCATAATGTATTATGCAATCTAGCATACAAATGTTGGGCAAAATATGAAAAACATTTTTTAAAAACATTTTTTTTAACATAATTCCGCATTCTTCTTACCACAGACATCTGTATTTAGTTTTTAAGTTTGATTTATTTATTTATTTTTTTTTTTTTTTGATTTTTTTTGCTTCATCTGTTTTTCGTTTTTAATTGTGTAGAAATCAACAGAGATTGGACAGGCGAACAGAAAATTAAAAAGTTCATACATCATCGCATTAAATTTCTGGGATAAGATAAAGACGTCAAATGTGTTTTGTTGCCGTTGTTCCCGTTCTTATTATTTCTGTTGTTGTTGTTGTTGTTGTTTTTGTTTTGCTGGCACAAAGCTCAAAAAAATATTTGAATATTTGATATTGAAATACAAACATGCAATTGGCGCCTTAATTGATTTTGATATAAAACACAAATTTTTGATTTTTTTTATTTTTTTTATTTAGTTATTTATATGATTTTTTATTTATTTATTTATTTTTTTTTTGTTGGTTTATTGAACTTTTTTTTTTGCCAAAAATAAGAACAAAAAATACAAGATATATGCATAAAATCTTATTGAAAGTCTGGCCAAAGCACTTGAAGGCTTTTCATATGGTGCAAAAATGTTGAATGAACAATGAAAAATTCATTTGTGGCAGATGAAAAGAAAGCCAAATGAAAATTATACAATATTTAATGGAAATTGAGAGTTAAAGCGGAAGTAAAATAAACGCTTAAATTGTAAAGTAATAAAATTTATAAATAAAATATATAAGTAACAATACGCAAAAAAAAAAAGAAATATCAAATAAAATTTTATTTTTATGAAAATTACTAAACAAATTTTAAAACAGTCTATAAAAAAAAAAAATACAGCTAAAACCTAAACAAAATCCATTAGAATATTTGTAGTATTCATTTCAGACCTATAAATGTCAACTAAATTATAATCATATCTTAATGCACATTCTAATAGAACTTAGCGAAAGGATACGTTTTATTGTTGCTTTTATTACTTACATATATTCAGCGCATATGCATATGCATATATGAATCTGCCAGCTTGTTATACGTGCTATAACCCACACACTCATACAACCTGAATACACAGATATGTATAAAAATACTGCAAAGCCTACGCATGGCATCCATAAGATACGCACTTGCAATGAAAAGATACAGATATACAAACGAGTCAGTGAAAAGATGCAGCACAAGACAAAGCCAGTGGAAGGGCGCTGTGAGTCAAACAAGTTCTTTGCAAGTGAGAGACAAAGTGAGAGCAAGAGAGTTTCTTTACCAGAGAGAGAGAGAGAGAGAGAGAGAGAGAGAGAGAGAGCGAGAAACATTGAAAAACATTTTAGGGGAATGGGGTAAAGGCCCAAAATGGCTGCTCACAGCGGGGAGTTGCCCAATGGCAGCACTTGGCAGGCCCAAGTGTAAAACAGGCAAGCGTCATGTGGGCGTGGCACTCAAATTAAGAAGAGATGAAATATACACTGTGAGAAAAGTTATTGAGAATATGGAGAATATAGAAATATATTTAAATTATTTATATGGAAATCTTAAACTAAATATAATAAATAACATAAATTTATTTATTATTTATAAAATTTTAAGTATATTTTAAGTTGAACTTAGTTTCATATAACACTTATTAATTTATTTCATATTCACATTTCATACTAATTTGTTTCACTACCTATCACTTTCTTCTTGCAGTCCACATCGGATCAGCAGTCGACGCGCGATTATCCGCAATTCAGCGGCGACTATCACAACGTGAACGTGCAACTACAGGTGGCTGCGGTCGCTGCCACTTCAAAGATGTATCACAGCAGCAGTGCCGCTGCCGCAGCGGCTTATACGGATCTAGCCGCTGCTGGAGCCGGAGCCGGTGTTACGGGTTATCATCATCAACAGGCGGTCAATGCACCGCTTTATGTGCCATCGAATCGTCAATATAATCATGTTGCAGCACAATTTAGTAGCGCTGCCGCGGCACAGAATGCATGGACAACGGACAGTTTTGGCGCTACACACGGCCAGCTGCCAGCGCAATTTTATACACAAAATGCTGTTATGATGGCACCTTGGCGACATAGCTATGATCCAACAGGATTTCAACGCTCGTCACCCTATGAAAATGCAATGGATTTTCAATTTGGCGAAGGACGCGAATGTGTCAATTGTGGCGCAATCTCGACGCCACTTTGGCGACGCGATGGGACAGGGCATTATCTGTGCAACGCTTGCGGATTGTATCATAAAATGAACGGCATGAATCGGCCGTTGATCAAGCCCAGCAAGCGACTGGTGAGTGCAGTGAGTAGCCGCCAAATCAAATCTTTATGTTGAATTTGTATAATAAATTTATCTTCCTCTTTTCATGCGCAGAATGCCACACGACGCTTGGGACTATCGTGCACCAATTGTGGCACACGAACCACTACGTTGTGGCGGCGCAACAACGATGGCGAACCGGTTTGTAATGCCTGCGGACTGTACTTTAAGTTGCATGGCGTCAATCGACCTTTGACCATGCGCAAGGATGGCATACAGACCAGGAAAAGAAAGCCCAAGAAAACAGGCAGCGGTTCAACGACGAGCGGAACATCTGTGACTGGTTCAAGCTCAACTATGGAAACCATTAAAGAGTGCAAGGAAGAACATGGTAAGTTAAAGTGGATGCATAATCATAATCATAATCCCAGAATCTAACTTATTTCTATCTCTTTCTATCTTGCTACTCCTCATTTTTGTGCAGATCTCAAGCCAACGCTTAGTCTGGAACGTCACAGCTTAAGCAAATTGCATACGGATCTGAAGAGCTCACTTGCGGCAAGCAGCGCTGCCAGCAGCCTGATGAGTCAGCATCATGCACAGCAACAACAGCAGCAGCAGCAACAACAACAACAGCAACAGCAGCAACAGTCGGCCACCTCACATCAACAATGCTTTCCACTCTACGCACAACATCAGCAACAGCAACACCAACATCAGCAACAACAACATCAGCAACAGCAACAGTCACAGCAGCATCAACAGCAGCAGCAGCAACAACAGCTGAGCCATCAGTCGCAGCTGAGTGCGAGGCATGCAACGCAACTGTACACGCCCGGCAGCAGCTCAGCCGCCTCTGCCTATACGACGCACAGCAGCAATGCTGCAGACACGCCTACTCTGAGTAATGGTACACCCTCGCCACACTATCAACACCATGCACATCATCTTAGCAGCAGCTCGCATAGTGGACATCATCATGTATCTGCAGCAGCAGCAGCACATCATCACCTACATGCGGCGGCTGCAGCTGCTGCTTATGGCGTCAAAACGGAGGCAAGCGCCACTAATTATGATTATGTAAATAACTGTTATTTTGGTGCCTCATTTGGGGCGTTGGGCGGGGCTGCAACATCAGCTATGGCTGGCGCAGGAGCAGGAAGTGAATTGGCCGTTGGTTATCATCATCAGCACAATGTCATTCAGGCTGCAAAGCTGATGGCCACGTCCTGAACAGGATCTCTGTAACACAAATACACTAACACTAACACGCACACACAGATGCATAGACACACATACATACATACATACATATACCTTGGATTGGTATTTGAAAAGACTTTTGCATTAGTTTAACATTAGTTGCATATAGTTGCAATTAGTTATTGTAAATAACGTCGCGATAATTTCTTGTACAAAAAAAATAATAATTTTTTTTATCGCAATATTCATTTCCTTTGTCAATTTCCTCTGCCGTAACACCTACGAATTAGTCTTTTACTTCTATCTGTCTTCACAAATAGTTTTCGTTTTAGTTTTTAACTATTTTTAAACTAATTTTCTAATTAGCATAAATTATCTGTAATAGTTACTTTATTATATGTATTAGGCGCACTCTCAATCATTTAGTTTATATGACTAGTAGAATATCTTTTAAGTCTTACATGCAAATTACGATTTAAATAAAAATTCATACAAAAACAAACGAAAATAAAATTTTTTTATTTAAACTGCTTTCATATAATGAATGCAACGAGCAAAAGCTTAAAATGAAAATACGTTTGTGTGATATACTTATACGCTGTTATGTATTACGATATGTAGCATACTTTTGAGCTGATATAATTATTTATATGCTAAGCACAATTTCGAATAAAAGAAATAATAATTTCGACCAATGCTTTTTAAGCCCTTCTATACAAATTAAAGCAGCATACTTTTAGGATAAAACGTAAATTATTGCAATGATCGTGGAATTTCTTCTTCACCGAAATAAACGCCACAATAGACATGGTATTCTATCACTTTATTTCTTTATAATTGACAACTAAAATTAATTTTAGCAACAAAAATGATTAAAGCGTAAAACGAACGAAGCCGAAAGAGTGAAAGGACAAGCAAATTTCTTAAAGTATAAAAACAACAACCCTTCATGTATTTGAAGCTTTGAGCAAACATAATTTTCAAATTCCCACAACACTGCAGTTATCAATTTACAACACAATTGTCAATTGTCAAATGGCCCTTTCACAATTTGTATACACTTTTTATCGGTCAATGTCGTTTGCAAAAAAACACCCACAATAAATAGCAAACAATTGGTAGTTGAGCATAAATTTTAGTTACATGATCTGCATATAAAATATCTAATTAAATTTTGCTGCCAATTTAAAGCTATTGAACCCATATATCTGATGCTGTAAGTTGGTAACTTCTCTCTTTCTTTACATAATGAAGTTGCGAAAAAGACGAACTCTGATTATTATGCTAATGTATATAATGCAACATATTGCAAACAAATAAAACTTCATTATGTAAAGAAAGAGAGAAGTTACCAACTTACAGCATCAGATATATGGGTTAATAGCTTTAAATTGGCAGCAAAATTTAATTAGATATTTTATATGCAGATCATGTAACTAAAATTTATGCTCAACTACCAATTGTTTGCTATTTATTGTGGGTGTTTTTTTACAAACGACATTGACCGATAAAAAGTGTATACAAATTGTGAAAGGGCCATTTACAATTGACAATTGTGTTGTAAATTGATAACTGCAGTGTTGTGGGAATTTGAAAATTATGTTTGCTCAAAGCTTCAAATACATGAAGGGTTGTTGTTTTTATACTTTAAGAAATTTGCTTGTCCTTTCACTCTTTCGGCTTCGTTCGTTTTACGCTTTAATCATTTTTGTTGCTAAAATTAATTTTAGTTGTCAATTATAAAGAAATAAAGTGATAGAATACCATGTCTATTGTGGCGTTTATTTCGGTGAAGAAGAAATTCCACGATCATTGCAATAATTTACGTTTTATCCTAAAAGTATGCTGCTTTAATTTGTATAGAAGGGCTTAAAAAGCATTGGTCGAAATTATTATTTCTTTTATTCGAAATTGTGCTTAGCATATAAATAATTATATCAGCTCAAAAGTATGCTACATATCGTAATACATAACAGCGTATAAGTATATCACACAAACGTATTTTCATTTTAAGCTTTTGCTCGTTGCATTCATTATATGAAAGCAGTTTAAATAAAAAAATTTTATTTTCGTTTGTTTTTGTATGAATTTTTATTTAAATCGTAATTTGCATGTAAGACTTAAAAGATATTCTACTAGTCATATAAACTAAATGATTGAGAGTGCGCCTAATACATATAATAAAGTAACTATTACAGATAATTTATGCTAATTAGAAAATTAGTTTAAAAATAGTTAAAAACTAAAACGAAAACTATTTGTGAAGACAGATAGAAGTAAAAGACTAATTCGTAGGTGTTACGGCAGAGGAAATTGACAAAGGAAATGAATATTGCGATAAAAAAAATTATTATTTTTTTTGTACAAGAAATTATCGCGACGTTATTTACAATAACTAATTGCAACTATATGCAACTAATGTTAAACTAATGCAAAAGTCTTTTCAAATACCAATCCAAGGTGTATGTATGTATGTATGTATGTGTGTCTATGCATCTGTGTGTGCGTGTTAGTGTTTGTGTATTTGTGTTACAGAGATCCTGTTCAGGACGTGGCCATCAGCTTTGCAGCCTGAATGACATTGTGCTGATGATGATAACCAACGGCCAATTCACTTCCTGCTCCTGCGCCAGCCATAGCTGATGTTGCAGCCCCACCCAACGCCCCAAATGAGGCACCAAAATAACAGTTATTTACATAATCATAATTTGTGGCGCTTGCCTCCGTTTTGACGCCATAAGCAGCAGCTGCAGCCGCCGCATGTAGATGATGATGTGCTGCTGCTGCTGCAGATACATGATGATGTCCACTATGCGAGCTGCTGCTAAGATGATGTGCATGATGTTGATAGTGTGGCGAGGGTGTACCATTACTCAGAGTGGGAGTGTCTGCAGCATTGCTGCTGTGCGTCGTATAGGCAGAGGCGGCTGAGCTGCTGCCAGGCGTGTACAGTTGTGTTGCATGCCTCGCACTCAGCTGTGACTGATGGCTCAGCTGTTGTTGCTGCTGCTGCTGTTGATGCTGCTGCGACTGTTGCTGTTGCTGATGTTGTTGTTGCTGATGTTGGTGTTGCTGTTGCTGATGTTGTGCGTAGAGTGGAAAGCATTGTTGATGTGAGGTGGCCGACTGTTGCTGCTGTTGCTGTTGTTGTTGCTGCTGCTGTTGCTGTTGTTGCTGTGCATGATGCTGACTCATCAGGCTGCTGGCAGCGCTGCTTGCCGCAAGTGAGCTCTTCAGATCCGTATGCAATTTGCTTAAGCTGTGACGTTCCAGACTAAGCGTTGGCTTGAGATCTGCACAAAAATGAGGAGTAGCAAGAAGATAGAAATAAGTTAGATTCTGGGATTATGATTGAATTATGCATCGACTTTAACTTACCATGTTCTTCCTTGCACTCTTTAATGGTTTCCATAGTTGAGCTTGAACCAGTCACAGATGTTCCGCTCGTCGTTGAACCGCTGCCTGTTTTCTTGGGCTTTCTTTTCCTGGTCTGTATGCCATCCTTGCGCATGGTCAAAGGTCGATTGACGCCATGCAACTTAAAGTACAGTCCGCAGGCATTACAAACCGGTTCGCCATCGTTGTTGCGCCGCCACAACGTAGTGGTTCGTGTGCCACAATTGGTGCACGATAGTCCCAAGCGTCGTGTGGCATTCTGCGCATGAAAAGAGGAAGATAAATTTATTATACAAATTCAACATAAAGATTTGATTTGGCGGCTACTCACTGCACTCACCAGTCGCTTGCTGGGCTTGATCAACGGCCGATTCATGCCGTTCATTTTATGATACAATCCGCAAGCGTTGCACAGATAATGCCCTGTCCCATCGCGTCGCCAAAGTGGCGTCGAGATTGCGCCACAATTGACACATTCGCGTCCTTCGCCAAATTGAAAATCCATTGCATTTTCATAGGGTGATGAGCGTTGGAATCCTGTTGGATCATAGCTATGTCGCCAAGGTGCCATCATAACAGCATTTTGTGTATAAAATTGCGCTGGTAGTTGGCCGTGTGTAGCGCCAAAACTGTCCGTTGTCCATGCATTCTGTGCCGCGGCAGCGCTACTAAATTGTGCTGCAACATGATTATATTGACGATTTGATGGCACATAAAGCGGCGCATTGACCGCCTGTTGATGATGATAACCCGTAACACCGGCTCCGGCTCCAGCTGCGGCTAGATCCGTATAAGCCGCTGCGGCAGCGGCACTGCTGCTGTGATACATCTTTGAAGTGGCAGCGACCGCAGCCACCTGTAGTTGCACGTTCACGTTGTGATAGTCGCTGCTGAATTGCGGATAATCGCGCGTCGACTGCTGATCCGATGTGGACTGCAAGAAGAAAGTGATTGGTAGTGAAACAAATTAGTATGAAATGTGAATATGAAATAAATTAATAAGTATTATATGAAACTAAGTTCAACTTAAAATATACTTAAAATTTCATAAATAATAAATAAATTTATGTTATTTATTATATTTAGTTTTAGATTTCTATATAAATAATTTAAATATATTCTCAATATTCTCAATAACTTTTCTCACAGTGTATATTTCATCTCTTCTTAATTTGAGTGCCACGCCCACATGACGCTTGCTTGTTTTACACTTGGGCCTGCCAAGTGCTGCCATTGGGCAACTCCCCGCTGTGAGCAGCCATTTTGAGCCTTTACCCCATTCCCCTACAATGTTTTTCAATGCTTCTCACTCTCTCTCATTCTCTCTCTGGTAAAGAAACTCTCTTGCTCTCACTTTGTCTCTCACTTGCAGAGAACTTGTTTGACTCACAGCGCCCTTCCACTGGCTTTGTCTTGTGCTGCATCTTTTCACTGACTCGTTTGTATATCTGTATCTTTTCATTGCAAGTGCGTATCTTATGGATGCCATGCGTAGGCTTTGCAGTATTTTTATACATATCTGTGCATTCAGGTTGTATGAGTGTGTGGGTTATAGCACGTATAACTAGCTGGCAGATTCATATATTCATATGCATATGCGCTGAATATATGTAAGTAATAAAAGCAACAATAAAACGTATCCTTTCGCTAAGTTCTATTAGAATGTGCATTAAGATATGATTATAATTTAGTTGACATTTATAGGTCTGAAATGAATACTACAAACATTCTAATGGATTTTGTTTAGGTTTTAGCTGTAGTTTTTTTATAGTCTGTTTTAAAATTTGTTTAGTAATTTTCATAAAAATAAAATTTTATTTGATATTTCTTTTTTTTTTTTTGTGTATTGTTACTTATATATTTTATTTATAAATTTTATTACTTTACAATTTAAGCGTTTATTTTACTTCCGCTTTAACTCTCAATTTCCATTAAATATTGTATAATTTTCATTTGGCTTTCTTTTCATCTGCCACAAATGAATTTTTCATTGTTCATTCAACATTTTTGCACCATATGAAAAGCCTTCAAGTGCTTTGGCCAGACTTTCAATAAGATTTTATGCATATATCTTGTATTTTTTGTTCTTATTTTTGGCAAAAAAAAAAGTTCAATAAACCAACAAAAAAAAATAAATAAATAAATAAAAAATCATATAAATAACTAAATAAAAAAAATAAAAAAAATCAAAAATTTGTGTTTTATATCAAAATCAATTAAGGCGCCAATTGCATGTTTGTATTTCAATATCAAATATTCAAATATTTTTTTGAGCTTTGTGCCAGCAAAACAAAAACAACAACAACAACAACAACAGAAATAATAAGAACGGGAACAACGGCAACAAAACACATTTGACGTCTTTATCTTATCCCAGAAATTTAATGCGATGATGTATGAACTTTTTAATTTTCTGTTCGCCTGTCCAATCTCTGTTGATTTCTACACAATTAAAAACGAAAAACAGATGAAGCAAAAAAAATCAAAAAAAAAATAAATAAATAAATAAATAAATCAAACTTAAAAACTAAATACAGATGTCTGTGGTAAGAAGAATGCGGAATTATGTTAAAAAAAAGTTTTTAAAAAATGTTTTTCATATTTTGCCAAACATTTGTATGCTAGATTGCATAATACATTATGAGATATCAGTTGAGTGTTATGAATTATTATAGGATGTTGTGAGCAAATATTCAAATGCCGCCGGCAATTGCTAAGCCGACGAAATTTGAATAAAAATTCGTAATGAATATAAATTTATTATATCAATGAATGTTTAATTTTTATTGTAATTTAATTTTATAAAAATATGTGAAAAATTCTTAAGCCCAATTCAAGATCAATTGCAATTGCATATCAATTTTAACACAATTCGTAAATATCAACCCGAATGTACAAGAATCAGAAAATGACGATGACG